>CABHPR010130149.1:0-21503 GCA_902168415.1 Peromyscus melanophrys | reverse complement strand
GGGGGGGGGGTAAGCATCCCTTGTGAAACTATTGAGCAGCAGCTTCTCTTTAATGGATCCAGAGTCCTCTGGATCGATGGGAGGGGACCTGTGTCTTCTGTTCACCTCCTAAGCTCTGCATCGCACTGGGCCAGGGTGCTTGTGTAACTGGTTCTCATGGAGTCGGTGACTCCTGGGGTGGTACCCACTGATGCCTGCTGATACCAGGCTGTGACCTTGGGTTCTAAAGGGGCAGATCTCCAAAGGCTGAGACTTCTGGGAATCAGAGTTGGGTCTGTGAGGCCAGGCTGCCCTCCAGATGCAGAGACGCTGTCTTTTGCCCGTTGCAGAGGCTTCTCTGGGCTCCGATGAAGGGAGACTTCACACTTCTTTGTAGTTAGTAGTTATGAACTCACTCACTTGGTTTCCTCTATGGAAACTTATTTTGCTACAGTGTCTCAAGAGCCAACCAATGCAGAAGTGTGAAGGGTAGGGTTGTACTACTTTGCTGTGATTAAACTGCCTCCATCCTGAGTTGTCCAGAACATCTCTGGGCTGTAGTGCCGCTGAGAAGGCTGGCTCAGAGGGGGATGGGCACCGACAGCACACCAGGAGTAATTCCCCTCATCCATCATATTGACAGCCCTTGGATTTCTCATCCCATGAGAACAGGGAGGGGCTTGGCCATCACCAAATGGTCCCCACTTATCTGGCATTTTAAAGCAATCTGCATTTGATGCGGAATGAAGTAGATGCCGCCGAAGTTGCTCTGGGCTCATGTTCTCACTGCAGTGGGAAGCTGATCACCTGTCCCACAAGGTTGACGGGTGGCACAGACTGACACTGGGCTTACGACCATGGTTCGAGCACCATCAACACAGCAAGCTTTTCATTAAGAGCGGCAGATTGGGAACCTGTTAATCAGAGCAAATAAAAGCATGGTCTTTGATCAGGTAGAACTCTTTTTTAGTTTCCGGTCTCAGGATCTTAGATCAAGTTTGTCAGTTGGGAAACTCAGGGTTAGATCATTGTATCATTTTTCATTTTTTAAAAAATTACAGTTTAGCTATTTCCTATTATAATACAATAAATTCCAATAGGAGATTGTGAGAATTTTCTTTAAAAGAAAGGCTGAAAATCATGTAGATGTATAGTCATTTTGGGCCTCTTTTCCTTAAGTACAGGATTTCCCTTATCTTTTTGTGGGCTTTGTTACCCTGTGATGGCAAATACATACTTTCTCATTACTCACATCCCTTGTTTTCCCCAAGATGCCAGTCCTGGGCTGAGTTTCATATTGCCTTATTTTCTTGCCTGTGTGATTTTAATTCTTCCCCGTGGCTTTCACTCTAACCTCATTTTCCTTTTCTATAGTTCATAACTCTGGAAGTCTAGTGGTTTCCAGAGGTGCTAACCCTCGGTCCCTAGTGACACATCTCACCACAGCTGCCCGTCTTCCTCTGTTCTTCCTTAAAACAAAACAAAATCTCATCCATTTGACTTCTTTCTCATTCTCTGTTCCCCACTTTCCTCTTTCAGGGCAATTTGCATTCATGCACTCATGGGAGTCGTGGGCTTCTTGCTGTTTCTTCAAGCAGGGCAAAATCATCTTGAAAGAATGCTATCCTCAGGCTGAGGTCCGCCACTTCCACCCCACTTCCCTGTTAGCTACACTGCTATCAAAGCTACATCCTTAGGTGTCTCTAGATGGCAGCATCTACCTCACTCTGCCTAGAGGCAACATAAGGAAAACAGAGCTGACTGTCGCCTTGGGTCTCTACCGTGAACATCCCCCTGGCCCTTTCTTTTGTTTCCAGGTGCGTTTTACACTACGCAGACAATCTCCAAGGGGGCTATCCATCCCTTCTCGGATGTCCCTGTCCGTGTCTTTAATTCGCCAAGCCAGAGCTGGAAACTTTTTCAGTTATCTTCGGTTTAGAGGAGCTTTATTATGAAAAGCAGTGCTTTAAAGTGTAGTCTGAGGGTTTGGGCTGGTGATTTTCAAAGGACTGCTTGCTACGGCTTGTGCGCAGTGCTTCTGGAGTGGCACAGTGGCTGAGAAGGTAGCATGGTCTGTCCCTGAGCCACATCCAGTGCTGGCTACTTAGGCCCTGTGGGGTATGCAGCTGTTTGTTATTTCTTGAGCATCTCCACTTAAAATTGATGGGGGCTATGCATTTGCGTGTGTGTGTGTGTGTGTGTGTGTGTGTGTGTGTGTGTGTGTGTGTGTAAAATGTTATACAAATGTATGAAAATGCCACAATGAAATCCACTATTAAGTCTAATTAATACATACTAATAAAAACATAAAATGATATCAAATATCTCTAGCCACAAATAAAATAATCAAATATATATTTTAGCTGGAATCCTAGCACTTGGAAGGTGGAGGCAGGAGAATCCAAAGTTTAAGGTCATCCTTCACTACATAGGGAATCTGAAACCAGCCTGAGATACTTAAGACCCTATCTCAAAATAAAATAAAAAAGTAAGTAAATCAAGTGTATGAGAATGTTCAGCTCTTTAAGTACTGTTTATTTTGTTGCAATATTTGTACTAGATAATTCATTTCTTCATTTGCTCATTCATTAATTTATTCATTCATTGGGTGTAGAAGATTAAACCCAGGGTCTTGAGCTTGTCTGTCAAGCTTTAACACTGGACTGTATCTCGAGTCCTTTCGTTTGTTTAGCATGCCTGTTCCCCAATGAAACATCACACTCCTTGAAGCCTGACTTTATCTTTCTTTGCTGTGAGATCCAGGCTGTGCATGGGAAAGTGCTGGTACCCTCACTCACATCACAGCTGTCTGGTCTTCACTTGGTGTCTCATACTGTCTCACAAACACACATCTCATAGTATTTAAGCAAATGCTTTTTGTGCCTTAAAATGTGTGAGCCAGTGGAATAGTGTTCTCTTGATTTAAACATGGAGTGGCTCTATGGGCACCTCTGTTCTAGATACGTGACCATGCCCTGGATCGGCCTTTGCTCTTCTTCTGTGGAACTGAAACCCAAGCAAAAGAGATGAGCCGGACTCCTAATTCTGAAAAGCACTTTGTGTGTGTGTGTGTGTGTGTGTGTGTGTGTGTGTGTGTGTGTGTGTGTAGATATAGATAGATAAAGATATATGTTTTTAATTGAAATAGAATTACATCACTTCCCCCCCTTTCTTCCCTCTGGCCCCTTCTAGTTACCCTCTCTTGAACCTCTCCCACAGCCCCCCACTCTCAAGTTGATAGCCTCTTTTTTATTATATTTGTTACTCCCTCACATTTATGTGTGTATGCATAAATATATAAAAATAGAAACTCCTGAGTCTATTTTGAATGTCTGTGTGTATATGGTATCAAGGCTAACCATTCTACATTGGACCACAAATAAATGTAGGGCTCATCCCTGGCAGAGGCTAATTCTGCCTCTCCTAGCAGTCAGGAGTTGCCTGTGGTTCTTTGACTGGGGTGGATTCCCAGGAAACTTTCCCCTTTCCACATTAACATGTCCAATGATATTACTATTGTTCCAGTCTTGTTTGTACAGCTATTTCTAAGTAAGACTGTTTCACAGTAGACTTCCTGGTATTCTGGCTCTTATAACCCGCCCCCCTTTCTCTGATGCTCCCTGAGCCATAGATGCAAGAGCTATGATACCGATCTGTTTGGACTGAGGTCTCCACAATCCTCTGATCTCTGCATTGTGTCCGTTTGTGGTTTTCTGTGACAGTCTCCATTTGCTATGAAGAGAAGGTTCTCCATTGAGGGCTGGTAGCTACATTCATCTGTGGGTATAAGGTTAAATTTTAGATGCAGTAGAGAATTCTTCTGGTCTAGCAAGGTGGCAGTAGTGGATTCTTTTCTAAGGTTCAGGACCTCACTAGCCCTCCTGAACCTGGGAAGCTGACTAGGTTACTACTAGCAGGCATGATTTCCCTCCTGTGGAGTCCAATTAGACAACTGCTGGTTGCCACTAACCCACTAATGCGGGTGCTGCTTATTGAACCTGTATGCATATAGTAATAGTTATTGTCTTATTTCATAGGTGTGATAGCTGGGTAGGACTGTTTATTTGCTTCCCTCCCTTGGCAGCAGGCATAATATTTTCTGGAACCATGAAGGCTAGACCACAGTATAAAGAGGCTTTCAGGTCAAATCCAACTTGAGCCTGAGCGGTTCAGGCTGTGTGGCCTAAGTGTGTGCTGTCTTTAAGAATGAGAGGAGGGGACATCCTTCACCCCTGAGAGGCAACCAGGGGCCACATCTATAATCTATATTGTTTGAGGAGTCACTTGGACTACCCTGCCCAACCCTTTGTAAGGAGGTTTCTTGTGTCTGGTACTGTGGTTTTTGTTAATCTGTGGTTCTTGTGGGAAACATTGTCAGCCCAAGTAGCTGAACTTCTTTTAAGATGCACATACATAGACATATGTGTATATACATACACATACACACACACATATGATACACATAAATACATGTATACATATGTGTGTATATGTGTACACATATACATATGTGTGTACACATACACGTCTATGTGATGTATATAATATTAGGGAAATATAAAACGGTATAATTCATTGCGGCTTTATCAAACAGCCTTGGTGTCACTTGTCTCTTGTCACTCCTGCTGTATTGACCACTCTTCCCTGCTATTCAGTTTCCCACCGCACATCACCCGTGTCCCGTGTCCTCTCTCCAAGTCTCCCCGCCACACCTATCGTCTCTTTGTACTTTCCTTATTTCTGCGGTTACTCTGTCCACTCACATCCGAGGGTGAGGACCAAGGAGCCGCAGATGGGAGAGAGCACGCAGCGTTTGCCTTTCTTGGCCTGGGCCACCTCACTCAGTACCGTGTTTTCTAGGTCTGTCCACTTACCTGCAAATGTAGTGGCTTCGTTTTTCTAAGCAGCACTTCGGTGCATTGTTAGGAGCTGTGCAGGTTGAGAAGCTATATCTGTGTCGAAGAATGTTTTTTTAATGAGACCCTGAATTTTCCCCAAATTGAGGGTTTTTTTTCCCACTCACTACAAACTCACTAAACTGCTTCTGTGCCAGCATCTCAAAGTCCCCTTCACTCCACATTTCTTTTATTGATTCCTTTTTCATCGTTTGAAACTGAAGTGCCGCCCACAACGTGTATGTATAGACTAAGCGATGCCTTTGAACTTGGAGGTGAGACTTGCAGTGGATCTTAAAGAGAGCACCCCCCCCCCCCAGTCGGCTTTAAGACCTTTCCCCAGACCATAGTCAGCAGACACGCCCTCGCCACCAGTCACCTTTCTCCCAAACAGCAGGTGGGGGGGAGCCTTTGTTCCTATGGAAATACCATTCCCTGGATTGGTGGACCAGTCCCAAGGGTCTGGGTTCCCAAGCTACAGCTTTGAAGCCTTGTGATTGTGGCTTGTGTGGTGTAAGACTGTGTGGGAGCCATGACTTTTAGTGGAAGTGGGATTGTGTTCGTTGCTAATGCAAGTTGTCAGGGGTGATTCCTCCTTGCTGCTGATTTACATTTGGGCAGTAATTTGTTTTTAATACAGGGATGTATGAACAAGAGACTGCAGTGCTCCTATTCCTGTTGACCTTTTGATAAAAAGTAATAGAAATACTATACGGGAAATGCCAAGAATACTGAAGGGTGGGAAAGAAAAAGCAATTGACTTATCCCCCTCAACCTTCTCCTCACAGGTATCATTGCTGTTCGTTTCTTGTTGTTTGGTCCAGAAAAACAACAACAACAAAAACAAAAACCACACATGACCGATAAGGTTCATTCATTCGTTCACTCATTCATTCATTCATTCTGGGTGTAGGTGTGTGCCGGTGAGTAGAGGTGCCCCTGGGGGAGGCCAGCGGTGTTAGATCTCCTGGAGCTGGATTCCAGCAGTTGTAGGCAATCCACTGTGGATGCTGGGAACAGAACTTGGGTCCTCTGCAAGAACTCTCCTCCTCGGAACCATCTCTGCAACCCCTAATTCTAATGTTTTAGTGCAGCGTTTCCTCTTTTCCTTTCTGTCTCAATCTGAGCTCATTCACAGTAGCAGGTACAGTTCTACAGTGTCCTTTTGAATACCAGCATGATAGGCCTTCAAATCGCCAGGCAGCCGCCAGCGGTTTGGACCCTAAAACCATAGCTTTGAAGCCTTATGGTTGTGACTTCTCTTGTGTTTGATGTGAGACTGTGTGGGAAATACTTCTTTTTAGTTGGAGTGTGAGTGTGGCTGCTGGTGAGGTAAGTCTTCTCCCAGGTTTTAATCGGAATACCTTAGCATGCTCTGGGTTGTATTGACTCAGACTGGAAAACACGCAGGGTTCTCTCTGGTCTCCTACAAGGGTTTGCTCCTCACTTGCCTCCAGTTTTGGTTGGCTATGCTCTGCTCCACACAGTCATTCAGACACTCAGCCTGACAGAAGAGCTATCAACTTTATGTCGCTGTGTGGGTCATGATGGTCTTTGTGTTGGGGTATCCAGAGGATGAATGGGGAATATAAAAGTCAGGTCTAGGGGTCAGATCATAAGGATTGGCACATGTGGATCGGGTCTTATTGTCTCAGCACACCCGAGGGCACAGGGGGCTAAGGAATGTGTCCTACCCAGAAATAACAGGAAACGAGTCTGAGGAATAAATCAGTGGCCGGTTGCCGTGGTCAAAGACATGAATCTGAGTGACATCCAAACAGGAGACATCAGGAGACATGGTGCCCCCGGGGGCTGCTTGCCTTCTCTGTTAGAGTTGCTCGTGTTGTGTCTGGAAGGAGTGCTCTCCCCTGAATGACATTTCCTTCTGTGCTTTTCCTCTCCAAACGCAGAGTTCTGTGGTGATGGTGGTAGGAGACCAGCCATATGCAGAGGTCTTCATAGAAACGTGTGGCTGAGCCTGAGGAGGGAAGGGAGGCCGCTGACTGGGTGGAGAGGCTTTCTGCTGATGACCCTGGACCCTGCCTTACAAACATCCGTTATGGCAATTTCACTTTCTCTGCAGAAGGTCCAAGGGCCCGTTCCCTCTGCTGCTCTGTATATCACTGTTTGCAGGAAGAACGTTGCTGGGGCCCTTCCAGGTGGTGGCCTTCTGGACTCGAGGAGGGCCAAGTCTGTGCAAGTCCTGGCCAGAGGCCCAGAGAATCTGCCAGGCTTTGGGACTTGTGTTGGCCTCTCTGAGCTACCACCTGGGCTCCTGCATGGTCGGTCCCTGAGCTTTAGAGAGAGATGTCAGTAATGCTCTGCTGCCCTTGGCTCTGCTGCAGAGGAATCCCAGCCTGGCTGTGGCAATGGATAAATGGCTTATGGACACATGCAGCTTATTCATTTAAGAATTAGTGAAGATTATATATCACCCTACATCAGTACTCTGACTTTTGTTTTTCAATAACACCATTGGGAGTGAAAGACTTTGAAACTAGCTATATTCTTGATCCATGGATGTGTTTTCAACTGGAGAGATAAATGCCTAAGAGACAAGCTAAACTAAAACATCAAACTTTGCAGAAATGATCCTGGAAACTTGGGAAAATAGGTCCTTGTCCTTTGCACACACACACACACACACACACACACACACACACACACACACACACCCCTCTGTGCCACTCCTTGGGTTTAGTCAGGTAAATTGGATGTGTTTCAGAGCTTGGGAAAGCCAGAGAGTGTTCCTAATGTCTTGATAGAAAATCTAATACATCCAGATAGGTTAACATCTGTTATCTTAAGCATTTTAGTGGCTGGTCATGTCAGAAAGTGTAATCCGGTGAGCATCATGATTTAGCCATCTGTTGGGTCTCCGTGTAGTCGGGTGTATGCACAGGGGCAAGCGAGTGCGGACTAAAAGGACCCTTACAGACTTGAGACTCCCGAGTGACGGAGGCACTGACCGTTCTTTAAGTAATGGTACCTGCCAGGTTTTTGGACACTTCCCTCAGGAAGGAGAAAAGATATTGAGAAGATAGCTGCAAATGTGGCAGGGACTGACAGAGGGACCTGGTGGCTTTAGGAATCAATACTGCAGTGTGTATCTCAGCTATAATTTATCGGAGCATCTCAATGTGCTGGACAGAGGAGTTCATGGCTATCATGAATTACAAAGGAAGCAATTGGTGGCTGGTTGTAAACTCGGCCTTTTATCCACTGTCCGGGGCCTTGGTTGGACCGGGAAGCATAGAACAGCGACCTGCATCATGAAAGACTGGCGGGAGAGCAGTGGGTACGGTGTGTAAGATGGCGCAATGCATAAAGCACGTGCTACCAAGCCTGAGGACATGAATTCAATATCTGGGACTCAGGTGGGGGGAGGAGAGATTGACCTTTGACCAGACATGCATGAGAACACACTCACAATTAACATAATAATAATAATAATAAACTTTGTTTTAAAGTCTGATACAGCCAATTGGAAACTGTGTGGTCTTACTTATTAGAATACCATGGCTTAGGTGTTCTTACAACAGAGCCAGTGGATACTGAGCTGATTGCTGGGCACTCTGGGTCAGGGACGCAGTCGCTGCACGATGTGTTACTGAACATTGATATTCTACTGTTCTTTGTAAAGATATTGGAAATGTCTGTTTCCTGCTGTATTGAGGTTGAACCTAAGACAGTTCCTGCAGGTTAGGTAAGTCTCTTGCTCTGAGCTGCCTCCACATCCCTCTTTTTATGTAGGTATTTATTTTTTCTGAGACAGGGTCTCAGTAAGTTCCTAGACTAAAACAGTCATCTTTCTCCTTAGCATCCTCTATCATTGGAATTGTAGAGCTTACCACCAGGCCAAGCTTTTTTTTGTAAAAGCCATTCCGTTACTGGAATGGGACCAAACTAACAGAAGATTAGACCTAAGTAGGCTTGGTAGCTCATGCCTAATAATGCTAACAGTTGGGTGATAGGAACAGGGAGATCAGGAGTTTAAGGCCATCATCAGCCACACAGCAGGCTGGTGGCCAGCCTGGGCCACTGTGACCCTGTCACAACAGTCAACACCTTAAGAGATGGTTTGTGAAATGCAGAACTTGCATATATATTCTCAGCAGAGCCTGCTTGAGTTTGCTAAAGAGTTAGTTATCTTGCAAAGCCTTACACCACTATAGGTAAGAAGTCTTTGGTCAGATCTTTGCCCTTAAGTCCTCAGAAGATGAACAGCATAACTTATAAAGAGGAATACAGAAATGCTTGCAACACAGGAGTCATGTCAGATCTTTGAAGGCGGGGGATGAAGGAGGGTAGGAGGGGGATTCTGAGATCTTGCCTTGGATGGTTTGCTGTGGAGGGCAGCTTTTCTGTGTTGCCCTCAAGTGGAGCTCAGAAGGCTGTCTGCTGTGGAATTTATTGACCACGCTTGGCTGCTTCCTGGTCCTCCCTCCAGGCCCTGCCTTTGCTGTTCTCTCATCTTTCCCTCATGGTAAAGAAGTAAGTGCATCATCTGGACAGAGTTAGGGCCGGTGAGGCATGGCGAGGGCTAAGCTGAAGTATCTCGGGATGAAGGGCTGGAAGTGCCTTACTCAAAGCTCGGAAATGGAAGGATGCTGGAGTTCTGCTGGGACAGGCATGATCGAAGAAGCATTTCCTGGAGATTTTACGTATTTATTTATTTATTTTTGATGTTTGAAGTTTTGTTTTGTTTTGTTTTTTTTGAAGTGTGATTCCTAAAGGACTATTCTAGGATATCTCTCAGTATGTATTTATTGAGCTTTTAGCGCCTTGTGGGGGAACTTTTTATCTCAAGATGTTTTATAAAGTTGAAAAACTATTTCTGTTTAGAATATATTTTCTCAAGTATCTATAGTATTACAGAGAAACGTACACAATTGGTGGATATCTGGGGGGAAATTCTATTCCTACACTCTGTAGATTTGGAAAAACCATAGGCACTAAAATGTTGGACGTGAAAACAGGCAAATGTGTTTCCCTTAAGGAAACTAAGAGAAATCAAAGGAAGCAATTAATTAGTGTGTCTTCCCAAGGGCACAGAGGGGTGTAGGGAAAAACTGGCGACAGATTTCATTTGCTCAGGTGCCCTTCTTATGTACTGTGTGTGCTCACTCCCCCCTCCCCCACCACCTTCCTCTCTCTCTGTCTCCTTCTCATTGATTGTGTGCATGCACACACACTCACAGAGGCCAGAGATTGACATCTGTGTCCTTCTCAGTCACTGTCTGCCCTAGTGTTTGAGACAGGGTCTCTCTCTGAACCTGGAGTTAGCTGGCCAGTAAGGTCCTGGGATTGCAGATGTGAGTTACATACCTGAGGATGTGAACTCAGGTTCTCATGCCTGCACGGTAAGCCCTTTACAGACTGAGCTGTCCCCCAGACTTTGTCTTGTACTTTTTATGCCATTTTCCCCACTAAGGGAAAGGCAGGTAAAGAAGGGAGTTTCTTTTAGTCCTGCTGCTGAACCTTGCAGCTCTCTTCTGTTATTTCTACTTCTAAATTACCAAAGTAAAAGACATAGGAGATCAGTGCTTAAGTATGCCTTTTATGACACTGTTAATTTGAGCAGTGTGGCTCAGTATTAGAACTCCTTCCTTGCCTGTACCAAGCCCTGGTACACACACACACACACACACACACACACACACACACACACACATGCACACACACACACACCCCCTGATGATCTGATGGGCAGATAAATAAGCACTGAATACCCTACTCTTGCATGGCTTCCAGAATCAAGTGTTTTGTTGGAAGGTGAGCACTAGAAGATTCTGAGAGGGTCTTAATTTGCCCTCATGGCCTGTTACCACTGTAAATAAGTCTCCACATCTGATCCCAGACCCGTGGGTTAAGATGGGAGTACAGGGACAATTTTACAGTGAAGGACAGTGGTGCTGGCCATCTGTACCATCTCATCTCTCTCTCTCCTGGAACCTCAGACAAGATGATTCCCAGAGAGATACCTGATCTACAAACAAATTATGCAATCATAGAACCTGTTCCTGACAGTCTGGAACCTCACTGATGTTATAGCCCTTGGGAAAAGCAAAGAAGTGATTACTATGTCACAATTTTATGAGGTTTGTGTGCCATAAGTAGGAAAAGAGGTGAGTTAAGTCACTTCTGTTCTGACTTCAGGACCTGGAAGATATTTTCACCTCTCCTCATTTCCATTAACTCATTTGGCCAAGAGTTTTTAAAAGCTGGGGGGAGAAGAGCCAGAGTGAAGTCAACCAGTGCAGTTACTCCTCTTGTCCACGAGGTGGCACATCGGCAAATGGTCTCTGCAGTGGATACAGCCAAACTGTTGATTTCTCTTTCAAAGGACACATCCATAATGGATGTGAAAGAAAGGTGTACCCTGTCCGCAGGGTGACTCACCAAGGCACTGTGACTCACACACCCTCTGAGGGAGAAACAGAGCGCATGAAACTATTCATTTGAAAGTGAATGGATAATCTGAGATTAAAATGCTTTATGACGTCACGTGGAGATTTTCCCCACAGGCGTTGGCTTCAGAGCTCTGCTGCAAAGGAGAGACTTTGTTCCTCTTGATAGTATTTTGAGCTTTAGGGAATAATGTGTGGACAATGCTTTTGTATCCTCAGTGTCCATATTTGAATTATGGCTGGAAGATGGTATACACTTGAGCTGGAGAAATTCCTTCCAGTAACTTAAAAGGAAATAGTAGAACATGTGAGGCATATGTTTTGTTTTTGTTTTTTTTGTTTTTGTTTTTTGTGAAGGAGTAGACTTCATGTTATGGGATGCATCATCAATAACTCATTGCATGCATAACTAAATACCACAGCTAAATGAATAACTCCATGCCTAGAGTGTATTAGTTGTGGTTTTTATATAAAAATGGCCAAAAGTGCTTCTTCGTTAGAAGTAAGCAAAGGCAGTAGATATTTACATTTCTTCATGCAGGTATCCCGTCTGAAAATGAAATAGTAAAATTAGTGACATGCACTGTGAAACTTGTGCTTCAGACCAAATAAGGATTTTTTTTTTCCCTAGTGTGTCTTCTAGTCAAATTTTATATTTCATTATATTTTCCCCAGAAAGAAGCCTGTATTTTTCTTGACGATTCAGGGTAGAGAATCTACCGTAGAAGCCGATGTAATCTGTTAGTTTTATCTGCAGGTAAAACAGCCAAGATAGCCACATCCTGTTGTGTCCTGTTTTCTGCAGAGGACAGCTAAAGAATACAATTAACAGGCGGCTCACAGACGTCCTTACCCGCCGTCTCAAGAGGAGAGCCGTGACAGGTTTTCAAGGTTGTCAGGTGAGGTATGAAATTGTCACCAGAGTTTGGTGGCATTGGAGAGACCCGGAGAAAGGAAAGATGAAGGATCCTGTTTACTTTTAATAATCGAGCTATGTAGTGTGGGTAGCAAGGTCAAAGAGGGTAGGGCGGCCCCACTCCCATGACCTTGGGTCTTAGAGGAAGAGCATTCAGAGAGAACCTTGCCTTCCAGTGGCAATGCTAGTCTTATATAAAAGGAGCTTAAAGCCACGTTCTTCTGTGGCCGCAGGACCCCATGCTTCTCTTCCTTTCTGCTTCCCTCAGCCACCCCCCTCTTCTTGCCCTTCTCTCAACTTTTCTCTTCATTCCTGGAGAAGGGGATTGAGAAAGAGTAGTGAACTAAATCTGTAGGAGCATAAAAAGTAGAAGAAAGTTACCCTTTCCAAATTTAGATAGCAGGAAAAGGGCAGAGTATGTGAGATTTAGTTCTGTGGCCCTTATAAATATCCAAGTTCATGGTGACCTGTAGTTAGAGAGAATGACCCATTGTGTCCCAGCTGCCATGTTTGATACCTACGCTCCGCTGGTCCACTGTTCTCCTGGCCTGACATGCTTCCAGAACCTCCTTCCTGCCCACATCCTCTCTGCCTCAGCAAGAATTTCTACTTCTTTTTCCTATGGTTCCTGACATATCTACACTCTGTACTCTCCTGGGGACTGTCAGAAACTCCTAATGCCTGGTCCTGCCCTAGAAGATGGTGATTCCTTTGTCCTAGGTATGGCCTCAACTTTTCGGCTTTATGAAAGATGTTTCAGTGGTTCTAATATACAGATAAGTCTGGGAATCATGGGTGTTGACTGTTTTGACCTCCAATGCCGAAACCTTCCTTGTTCTCAGGCTGCTCTCCCAACATCCTAACTTCTTCAGACATCAGCAGCACACCGCCTCGCTGTATCGTCCTGTCTCTCACTGTTCATTTCCTCTCTTCTGTTTGTTTATTCATGTGTCTTAGAACCAGAGTCCGAGTCTTTTCCTTTCCCTGTTCTCAAAATCCAATATGCTATCTGATGCTTAGTGATTGGTTTCTGAATTGAGGGGATAAAAAATACTAATACTGCGATTTCAACAAATCGATTCATTCACTTCTGACTTAGGAATAGATAGATACTTCTCCTTTACTTGAAGAGCACAGATTCCTTAATCTCCCATCTTTCCTTAAAGCAATGATAAGTACGTAAAATTAAAGAGGAATATGGTGTTGAGCCGGGTGGTATTAGTTTGAGTCACAAAAGCCAGCTTTAGATAAGGGGGCCAGGAGGGCTAAGCTTGGACTCAATAAAGATCAAGGAATTGAGTGGAAAATGCTGTAGATCTCTAGCAGTCATTCCTCAATGCTTTACCTGGAGAATATTAATTTACCTAATTGACGATAATCTGACCAATTTATTGTAGCATTAAAAATGCAAATCAGTTAACCATATCAAAATATTCACTGGTGTGCCTGAGACATTTTACATTTTATTTTATTTTATTAGGTGATAATGGGAGGCATAATTGTTAATGTTTGATTCTGGCAAAATACGATTAGTTTCTGTGAAACACATTGTGCATTAATGATATCATTAAGATTAATGAATATAAATGAATGAGCTGGGGATTTCAAATAGAACACAGTGACTTTGTATCAGTGAGTAAAACTAGAGAGATAGATTCCTTGATCTTTAAGGACAGCGTGTTAGCACTCCTCCCAAATTCATGGATACACTAGAGAGAAAATAAATGTAAGAAATTAAAGTGCCCACCCCAGTGATTAAATTTTTTTAAACATTTGTTGTCATTATTTGAGAAGATCTTTGTGAATTGACTAAGGAAAGCCAGCCTTTAGTTTAATTTTAAGAACAATTTCTAAAAGGACTTTTAATATGAATTTCTAGGTCCTGTATATCAAAAAGTACATTCATATTTTAGTATATTAAAAATAAAGGTCATAAATCATTGCTCTTTAAAAGTAGATATGGCTTAATTGCATCGTTAAATACTGTAGATGCTTACAATAGACATCTTAACTTTAAAATCACAACTTTTAAAACATTTTAAAAATCTACACAAGTATTTGTTTTCCTTGAGCTAAAAAGAGTGAGACCCCTCATCGGGGTCTGCAGCAGAGCCACGGATGAAATGGACAGTAGCACCCCACAGGGTGTTTTCCATAGCAGCGACTGTGTGTTTACAGGGTAGACACATACTAACAATGAAAACCAGAGCCGACTTAGCTGTGTTCTGCTCACTTAGGAGTTAAACACTGTGTTTTCTCCATCTTCTCCCTGACAAGACAGATTTACATGTTGTGTCCTTGGGTGGTCTTCTTGTGACTTCTTCTTCCAGACAGGGTTGCACCTGAGGCTGGCTTCTTCCTCTCTCCGCACCTGTGTGTGTGTGTGTGTGTGTGTGTGTGTGTGTGTGGCTTTGCATATATTTGGTTTTCCATTTGTTTGTACGACTGCTTGAGAGTTTTACAGGGCAGTTTTTGCCCTTGAATGGCCTTTGTTATCCTAGTGGGTGAAAGGGAAAAGTGGAGGAGGACAAGGGCATCATTTCAGAGCCAGTTTGCTGTGTGGACCCTGGTCGTGGCTAGAAGAACCTGGATTTTCCCTGGTAACTGTCCTTTTTTTTTTTTTTTTTTAACTCTTTTCATGACCTTGGCTTTTCTTTGACCCTCTTTGTCTCGCTTTCCACATTGGTAAATTGAACCAGTGTCTTCCCTTTCCAGCAGCACGCAGGAAGCTGCCAATGAGGATTGATGAGGTAGAATCCGGAGCCCATTTTGTGTCTCTTCAAAGAGTTCATTTAGGTGATGCTGGGAGACAGAGCTAATGTGGTGCAGAAGTGGGGTACACAGTGCTCACTGGGCAACAGGAGACAGTCCCAAAGAGGACTTGTCTTTTGGCCGCAAACTGGTTGGCAGGGGGAAGCCCTGTTCCTACTAGCATCTGAATTGGATGACATGTTCGTGCAGGTAGAAAGGAAGTCCAAGAAAGCGTGAGATATGGTCGAATGAGGAAAAAGATCCAGTGGGGAGCTTCTAAACTTTTGTATTCTTGCCGGAAAAAAAATCCTCGATTAAATGTGTGTCTGTCTGTGTGCATCTCTGTGTGTGTGTGTACTTATGCATGAAATATGTGTGTGAGTGTATTGCCACACCACATGGATGGATGGATGCCAGAGAACAACTTTGTGGGATTGCTTCTCTTTCTACCCTTTGGTGGATGGCAGAGAGTCAACACGGGTTACCTGGTTTGTATGGCAAGCATCTTTACCCACTGGACCATCTTACCAACCCACTTGGCTTTTAAATTCCAAGGCAAAAAAGCAAAACAAAACAAAAATTTTAAATTTTTTTTCTGTATATTTTATTTTTTCACACTTTGATATTTTCCAAGAAGTTCAGCTAGGTTCATTGAACTTATAATTTAGCATCTTGTCACTATAGGATTAAAAAATAAAGCAGATATGGGGCTGGAGAGATTACTCAGTGGTTGAGTGCTCTTCCAGAGGACCCAGGTTCAGTTCCCAGCACCCATATCTGGTGGCTCAAATTGCCTCTAACTCCAGATCCAGAGGATCTGATGCCCCTGGCCTCTGCAGGTACTAGCACTTGTATACATACTTATCTAAACACAGACATACACACATATACATAGTAAGTTGAATATATATACCCTGACAGGGCTTTTATAATCTCTACATCAACAAATCTACTCTGATAGCTTTACTGTTCAGAAGTTTAGAAACAGCCTTTATATTTTATCTCTTCGTCTGTCTTATTCACGGTGGTCATTTTAGGAATATCTGTTTTTTATCAGCTTGGAAAGTACTTAGTTGATTCAGGTACCCTTAGAATCAGTATCGTATCAACATCGGAGGGTGTAAAGTTTGAGTGCTTGATAGGTATTTCACAGTGATACCACACCCCCACTCCCATTATGTATTAATATGAAACATGGAGTTTTGATGAGTACCAGTTCATAGTCCCACTGTTGGCTGTGCATCATTTAGAGATGTAGGGGCATAATTGAAAAAATATATTGGTGCTCTTTCCAATTGTCAGATCTTCATAAATGTCGTATGAAAAAAAATGAAGTTGTATTACCCAGTTTTATTAGAAATGCTACATTTTGTTGGAATCGTGTGTTCGCAAAGTAGAGAATATTTTCCTGCTGTGATTGATGTTAGGGCATTTATGAGGATAGTCTGCTATATTTCATATGTATATGAGGGTGTCATTGTTAAAATGTTCAAAAGAAAATTATGTATGTGATTTATATTTTATTATTTCCTCCTAGGATGTAATTTTTTCAATCCCGTGATTCCTATCATGTTGTCAGTAGTGATTTGATGGCTAATATGCCAGAAATAATTAGATAAAAAATGATGATGCAGACGTCAAGACAATGTAGCTTTCTTGTGAAAAGCCGTAAGCGAAATCATGCATGTTTCATGGTAGGAATCACAGGTTGCCTGCATTGGAGCAGTCTTCAGACTGCAGGCGGGATAGAAACGGAGCTCAGTGCTAGAGGTGTGGGCTGCAGTATGGTTCGTAGACATATGCTTGCTGCTGACCCCACCTGCAGTTTGAGCTAAATTCAATGTATTTAGACTCTGGGAGTAAATGCGACTCTGAGAGTTTTGTCAGTGGGAAGGTGGTAGGTCCTTACATTCTGTTTGAGTGAGGCAGATTATGCCTGACTCTAGAAGGCATCCTACCCTTTGTTTGAGTCTTCTTGATGGATTCCAAATCATTTTGGGGAGCAGATTCATATGCTATGCTTGGTGTGTGTGTGTGTGTGTGTGTGTGTGTGTGTGTGTGTGTGTGTAAACAACCCAATCTTACCCAAGAGATTAGAATTGTACCATTTCACATGACTAGTCTCAAATATAAAAGAAGATCACTTGTGGCTCCCCTGCTTGTCCCTGAGTGGAATCTGCTGGAACTTTAGATAGAGTGGATCCATTTGTAGGGCTCTGTTCACTTCTGAGTATCGATGACACTGGCAGTTAATGCCTGGCTCATTTGACTGTTCTTTTAATAAGTGGCGAATATTCCCAGGCATTCAACACTGGTAGCATTCACATCATCATAACTCAGTATGCATTTTGGGCAGTAATAAGTGTGAGTGTTCAACTTTGTTAAGAGAGCGATCGCTCTCCTCACAGAGTAATCAACTTTGTTAAGAGAGCGATCGCTCTCCTCACAGAGTAACATTAGAGTGTGCCTCAATGCATGCACACTCCAGCCCCAACCCCCAGTGTTTCCTACGCTTAACTTTCCCACAGGTGAGCTCGAGGCCATGGGCATGTGCTAATGGGATGCCTTGGTGGCCCTCTCCTATCCCCAAGTGGATTCCTAGACAGAATTGAAGAGTCTGGAAGCCAGGACTGCGGCTCAAGAAGAGCCTTAAGAAGCAGATGCTCTGTGAGCTCATCATGAGTAGAAGGAAGAAGTGTGAATCCTGCTTGTGTGCCACTTGGGAAGGCCGAGACTTCCCACACAGGGCTGGGCTGGGCTTCCCCTGAGGACAGGGGTGCTAGTGTCCACATTTCCCATCAGGCCACTTCTCCTCCTTTTCCTCTTGCCCAAGACCATGATACCTTGACACCTGAAAAAGGGAAGCTCCAGGGAGTGGGTATTTGCCACACGGCCTGTAGGCTTGTTCAAGCAGAGCCTGGATAGGGCTAGCTGGCTGGCGATGCAGGGCAGCTTCTGGAAAACCAAGTGACGTCACAACTGGGATTTCCCCTCTTCTTCCCAGCACTGCTCAGAGCAGAACAGCCTTACTCTGAGTCATTTGCTGAAAAGGAAAAGGAGATTTAAGGAGCGTTCTCCTGGTGGTAAATCCCAAAAATGTTACTGGACTAGGAAATAAAGAGTTGCCAGTGCTGTTCCGCCCCCAGGACATATGCTGTGCCGGGCACAGCAGCTGAGGGAATGCCCTTGGCTTTGTGTAGGTAGTGTGATTGTGACTAAGTGCTGGCTGTGTTAAGAGGTATGCAATTTAGAAGTCGGAGACCCAAGGGTTGCTCAGACTGAGAGGAGACCCAGAGCCACTCCCCCCCCAGCTTGTCTCTAGATGTTCTCTCTCTTCCTCTGCCAGTCCTGCTCAGGGACTTTCGTTCCTCCTCCAAGGCTCCTTTTCTCTTAGATGCCCAGGCCTAGGGCATCTAGGGATCTAGATGATCCAGACCTAGGGATCACTTGGGATTCCATGCCCTTCCTGGTATGTTCTGATCACTGATATCCTCTGGGGCTAAAGGACCCAGGGCCTTTCACAGCTCTGTCTTACTTGGAAAACTCTTTCCCTCCTTGGCTTAAACACTGTGGAGGAGGAAAGGATGGAGGTGGGGATGCTGACTCCAGCCCCGTCTGAGTTGGTGGCTTGATTATGCCTTTCCTTGGCTGTATAATCTAAGGAGGTTACAAAACCTCTGTGAGTACTTTAGTGTGTGTGTGTGTGTGTGTGTGTGTGTGTGTGTGTGTGTGTGTGTAGGGGGGGGGCTTGCCTGATTTGTAGGGTCATGGTGAGGATTCACTGAAGTAACTGATTGGCACATAGTAGCTCATCAATAAATGTCAACCATTATTATTTATAAGTAAAAGATGTGCAAATAAAATATAAAAATTAAGAAGGAATTGAAATACAAGCACAGAAATACGCATTTGAAAGAAGCTCTTGAATGAAGTTCATGGCCATGCTCCTACTACTGTTCAAGGTTCTCTGTCCCATTCAGATTGACACAGGAGCATGATTGTTACCACAGTAGATCTTTGTATGCCTTCTCATGAATGATCTTCTCCTTTGTGTCCCATATTACCCATAACTTTTTAATTAAAAAGGCAGCAAACACATTCATTGGCTACCAGTAGGGCTTTTATGAATGGAAAACACGATTACTGGTTTAATGGGGAATGTATTCATTTGGCAATATTGACTTCCCTGGGGAATGAACAGATAAGACATTGAAGCCTCCTCTCTCTTTTAAGTATCTCACAGGATATGATGCTTGGAATATTTTTGGTTATCTGTATCCCTAGTTGAGAAGTAGCTGGTCACCACCACACTTAGGCATGAACACATTTGGGAGCATCCCCTCAAAGCTATGATGAATACTTGAAAGCTTACAGAGCACTCTTTAAGTTCTGAGGGGTAGGGTGGGGCTGGGGGGAGCCAACACACTGGCACTCCTCTGTCTTTGTGCTCCTGGCTCAGGTAGAAAGTAGGAGGGAGAACCAGCATCCTTTTTGTGGGGGTGGGGTGGGAGGTGGGGTGAGAACCTCCCTCTCCCCCAACACTGGGCCTCTAGGTATACAGATATTCAGAAGCCAAGGCTCAGTTTGCATGGAGGGGTAGATGGAGCCAGTGGAGTGGAGTATAGAGAGTGGGTCTGGAAGCCTTGCACATCTTTGTTTTAAAGATGCATTCAAACAAACTCAGTGAGCATTCGACCGCCAGAGCATGGATACAATCCAAAGAAACCTTGACTCAGAGTAACCAACATAGATCTACTGAAGACACATTTGCAAATATGTCGTAGACAGACACCTCACAGGAGACAGACCTGAATCCTTAGGCCACGTGTCAACACTGTGCCCATGGCTACAAATCTCCATCGCCCTCTTTGTGAAGAGCATCCAAATGCTCCTTTTCCTGTTTGAAATTTTGAGATGTTGAACTGCAATAATTATTGAAATACGATTTTGACCTTTGTTGTGGTGACCAAGGATTTTGAGTATCTCATGAGGTAAATGATGCCAATTATAGCTTGTGATGCATCCATATAAGTACTTTTAAATTAAGTATTACAAAGACTCTTGACTTTGCATGACAAAGCCCACTGGGTTTTCTTATTTGAACACAATCGGAAAGGTGATATAGACTGAGGTCCGTGCTTTGTGAAGTAACTCTCAGTATTGTGAACGTGTTCTGCAAAGGTATAAAATCCAAGGAAAAAATGAGTTTATTAATGGAAATTAGTCTGGATCCCAATTACTACCTGTGAATGGTATCCTCATTTGAGGTTTTTATTGCGTTTTAACACATGGCTTATCTTGATGAGAAAATATATAGGAAAGGGTAAATGTAGCAATTTCCCTTCACTATTCCCTCCGCCAAGCCATTATTGCCTGATGTTATTTTTCAGCAGCCTTTCATTTTTGTCCCAAATGTTTTTGCCTCTGGCTTGTTTTGTTTCTTTAAAATGTATGTGTATCACTTCTCAAAGTGATTCATTTTGACAGGTAATCGATATTTTTTCATACTAGATTTGATGGTTATAATCTTCATCTTAGGCTTAGTTAAGGGTGGAATGCTAACCTAGATTTTTATCTCAAAATATCCCGTTGTTAAGAGACAGACTTTTTGTCCTCAGCCACAGTCCTTTTAATCCTGTGCATCAGGCGGATCTACCTTCAAGGTGCCTGCTGCCTGGGCTCCGCTTATCGGGGACACACATCAGCTGACATCATGACAGGGTGCCCTCGGAGCATCTTCTGGTAGTACTTCCAACTGGCTTCCACCACTGGCCACAGAAAAGACACTTCTGACCACCCCCCCCCTCAGGAATTGTGATCTTTATTTCAAGAGCAAAAGTGTTTTCCATTTTTCTCTTTTTAGTGGGAGCTTTGGTCCATCCACTAGACTTTACTTTTTCTAGAAGCACCAGCACACTGAAGATCATAGTCTTCAAAGCCAAAGTGTATATAAGAGGCATGATTGTGTGTGGTGGGGCTCTTGTGAGGAGGCTCAGCGGGTAAAGATGCTTGTGTCCAAGCCTGTGGACCTGAGTTCAATCCCCGGAACCGACACAGTAGAAGGAGAGAAGCCATCAAAAGTCTTCTGCTCTCCATGCTTGCACTGTGGCATGCACAAATAAATGCAATCATTTGTTAAGTGAAAGAACCAGGATTGGCTTTTGCTTTTGAAAGTTGAGCTTTTTGGTTTAAAAAAAATTTTTTTTTGTCCTCTCAAACCAGTATGCCTTCCTCCATACTCTGGGCAGAGAGCAAGGACTTTCAAAGGCATAGACAGCAGCTACCCTGCGGCCCAGGCTTTGTCTAAGAGGGCTCTTGTAATTCAGGGAGATTTGGGTGCTGCTCTGAGGACTGCTTGAAAGGGAATGGGCCACTGGTACTGCTTCTGTGGTTGCCATTGAAAAGGCCTCCTGGTCTTCATTTTCCAGGAAGAGTTCAAAGTGCTGGTGGGGAGGAGGCAGGGAGAAGAGGAGCTGTTTTCCCCAGGCACCTTCACAAGCCTGTTTGGCTGTCTTTAACTTGGGCTTTTCTCTCTCTACTGGAAAGAAAGAA
>CABHPR010130148.1:0-31693 GCA_902168415.1 Peromyscus melanophrys | reverse complement strand
CAGAGCCTTGTGTGTGGTAGTCTAGGGCCCAAGTGTGCTACAGTCTCCTCCTGCCCCTTCATGTGTGGGCGTCCCACTGTTTTCTGGCACTCCTTCTACAAATGCTGCTGAAATACACAGCTAGCTCAGTGAGGCTTTCTGCAGACTATACCTCACCTCAGGGAAATGCAGTGGCGCAGGAAATGCCAGCACCCATGTCACAGAAGAGGCCACATGTCTCTGGAGACATACATGCTGGCCGGAGGGATCACCTGTCTGTACAACTTCAAAGACCTGGCCATTGTTCTTTCTTCTATAAATCTTGAGCTTTTCTATCTCACATATTTCTGTAAACTACCTGCAATGTATCATGGGAAAGGTGTTGGTAGTGTATTTGACTTTATTTCCCTGATAAGATAGTTAATACCCTGTCCCGACATGGAATCACCTCCTCTTTGTGCCTCTGTGTTGACATCAGTTTGCCCTGGGAGCCTCTGGTGGGATGAATGTAGCCGAGGCTGCACTAGACTGTCTATGATGTCTCTGTTCATCTCTGTGTGGATGCCATCCTGTTCTAATTAGTATAATGTCATAAAACTGGGATGCATAGTCAGTCCCCCTCCCTCTTCCTTCTTCAGACCGGATCCCCACTCTTCTTGGCCCTTTATTCTTCCATATGGATTTTATGATAAAAGCTAGTGAGATTCATTAAGTATCCTATGGGGTTTGGACTGGAATTTCATGGACTTCATAAGTCAGTTTCAGGCAGTTTGATATCTCTATAAGGCCATCCCACTTGTAAACCCATACTGTACTTACACTTACTTAGTTGTTTTTTTTTTTAAATCCTGTTAGAATTTCTCAATAAAAGTCCTTGTCATATTTTGTGAGATTCATTCCCAGATTCTTGTAAGCTTGACTGTATTATTGGCAGGGATTTTACAAGTGAGTTTCTAAGAATTAATTGTTGCTGGGAAATGATCATAATGATGCTTTGAAACCTTCTCTTCTTAAGACTTCTTTAGTTTGAGTTTTTGGGGGGAACAAGGAGGGAGTGTCCTCGCCTTAGAGTTTCTGGGTTCTGCTGCAGAAGCAATAAATCCAGACGGCTTTCTGCCCTCTATTCAAAGAAGTTCTTCTCATATTTTGCTATGCAAATGCAATGTTTCTGGCTGACCTATCTTTAAACAAGCTAAGAATGTTGTTGGGGGTGAGTCTGGGGGGAGCTGGGGGAGGGGTGAATGTGATTAAAATGAATTGTATGAAACTCTCAAAGAATGAGCAAAGAAGAACGTTGTTTTCTCATCATTTTCTGTGTTGTTTTCCATCGCACATGAACTTGACAGAGTCCCAGCATCTACTGAGATCACCCTAGGACTCCTTGGTGGCTGTGGGGACACAGAGCTGTTTCTACCATCTTCTTCTGGCTTGGGACAACTGTTGGTTTTGTTTTATTTTATGTCTTTTTCTTTCTTTCTTCATCTTATGATCATTTAAGAACTTCTTGTCATTATTTCCCTGTTGACTTATTGTACAGCTTTTGATAACATAGGTAGAATCATTACATTTCTTCTCTCTCTCTCTCTCTCTCTCTCTCTCTCTCTCTCTCTCTCTCTCTCTCTCTCTCTCTCTCCCTTTCTTTCTTCTTTTTAATCCAGAAACAAAATTTTGAGACTGAAGTGTGTGCCAAAGACAAGTGATGCTGGGTTACTGCTCCTTTTTAAGATCAAGCTTTAGTCCCCCTACAACATAGATTTAAAACTCTTATAACACTTTTCTTGTAAAAAGTTGACTTTCACAGGATCAAATCGACATGACCATGCCATCGCTTACCTTTACGGCTACCTTTCAATACTGGAGGATAAGAACTGAGGGAACCCAGTACATGCCAGCCGGTCTCAGCGCTTGCTTTCAGAACCTGCCCAGCTCTGAATGTCCTGTCAGAGGAAGGAGGCCAGAGGAATCGAGCCCTGGCTGGACCTGAGCTCAGAACTTTTGGTCCCTCCAGCAGCGAAGCATACATGGCAGGCAGCAGATCTGGAAGCCAAGCAGTCCACAGGCCATGGACTCACAGCAACCGGCATCTGAAGCTACCCTCAGCTACTTGCCCAGACACAAGGTCAGCAACCACCACATCCTGCACACCCCTAGCACCTGCTGCCTAACCTAGCAGCATGCCGGTGCCCAGGGTATCTCCTCTCCTTGAATGTCTTTTACTGCACCTCCAATCCAGGCAAAGAGGCAGGGTGTCCCCAAGCTCCTTGACATAACTGCTCCTTGATTTGAAGTCCCCAGAATAGCTCAGTTTCACACAACAGGGTCCCATTCAGTGTGATGCCTGGCTGGGGGAATTGCAAAGTGGACATTGTGTTTCTCCAGTGCTGGACTCCATGCAGAGTCACACCAACCCCTGGCTGGATTTCGGGTTTATGAGAATGTGGTTTGTCTTGAGGCCAGGACCGTGAGCCTATTTTCACCAGGCTGCATGGCTTATCTCTGGAGAAGGTCTTGGCCTCTCCTTGCCCTAGGGGTTCGAGCTGGAAACCACGGCTGCTGTTACTTCTACAGCCTTTCTGCTTCTTTGTGCTTTTCAGCTGTCTTCATAACCAAAGCACCTGGGGCTGGAGACACAGCTCAGTTGCTAGAGTACTTGCCTGGCATTGTGTGAAGCTCTGGTTTCCATTCCCAGGAACACATAAACCAGATTGGTGGTGCAAATGTGTGCACTCAACAGACAGGGCCTACTGCCTTGACCCTTCTCATCCACAGGGGCACATGGAGCTAGGTTTTAACCTGTCACTTTACCTCAGAAGTCCCCACTGCATTTTTGATGATGACTTTGACAAACTTATAGGTGAAGAAAAACCTTATTGGGCTAAAAAAATTAGGCCTTTTGTACTCTGCTAAGATGCCACAGTTCGCTTCTGTGACAGGAAGGTTTTGCACGAACATTCCCATGCTGCGTTGGGCGACATCCCTCTTTCCTTAGCCCCCTTGAACACGTGCATTTGTTGTAGGCATACTTCCTTCAAATTGCAGAGGTCGTCATAACTCATCCTCCACAAGTCAGACTACAAGATACAGAGGAGAAAAATCTTGCAAATGAACTGCCAAGGCCATGCTAGGCAGGCTTGTGAATCTGAATAAAACACAGCAGAGTCAGAGGACGGGACAGACACCAAAGTGTCCTAGAGAGCTAATACTATAATCAAAGCATACCCGAAAATAAAAGTACTGTGGAATCTGCATGTGAGATCAACGCCTGTGTTCAGAAGAAGATGCAGAGAGGTCTTCGGACATATCCTGATGAGGCCATTAAATTCCAAGAGTAAAGATAATAAGGATAATAGTAGCCACATAGCATAGCCTTTAGTCACTAGTTTTGTGTGTGTGTGTGTGTGTGTGTGTGTGTGTGTGTGTGTGTGCACGTGTGCATGCGATTCTATGAATTCCATATAATTCTAAGGAACCACGTGGAAAATGCATATGAACCTTAAGTCAAGAGTTGCTATCAAGTGAGGTGCCCATGAAGGTTTCCTTTTCCCCACCCCAACATTCTCCTGGTGGGAGCCACCAGACTTCTCCAGGCAAAGGAAAAGTGGCGCACAACTCAGTTCTTTCCATGCATCCATATTGCTCTCTGAAGGCAACCCACCCACAGCCGGAAACACAGAGGAACTGGAATCCTCTGCACCTCCCCGGCCACTGCTGCAAATGGCAGCTAACCAGACAATGCGTCTAAATAAACGATTCAAGCCCCGGGGCCTTTGCTATTGGCAAACAGAGCAAATGAATGCAGAGCCAGGCCTGAGCGGTTCTGGCAGCAATTGCTACAAGTCTGTTGTGTTCATTCACAGATACCACAAAACTTTCAAATGAACTAACAATGACGGAGTCACTAAAGCCTGACACACAGGTGAACCGGGTGAGGGACTCTGAGTTCAGGCAGTTAGAGTAGGTTACCAGGGCCTGGGAGAAGCTGAAACACCAGCTAGTGTTTATTATTGTTATTTCTTCCTTAATTTTCTTTTCTTTCTTTTTTTATTATTTTTTGGGGGGCGGGTAGTTTGAGACAGGGTTTCTCTGTGTAGTTTTGGTGCCTGTCCTGGATCTTGCAGTATAGACCAGGCTGGCCTCGAACTCACAGAGATCCACCTGCCTCTGTTTCCCTCACAGAGATCCACCTGCCTCTGTTTCCCGAGTGCTGTAATTAAAGGCGTGTGCCACTGCCGCCAGGCTTTCTTCCTTTAATTTTCTACAATCCTTTCTAAAATCAAATTTATTTTTGAAGGAAAGAAAAAAGAATTTGCCTAAGAGCCATCTGTTTCTTAATTTAATGCATCTTTGACTAATACCATTTATAATATAATACAAATTTTAAATGTTTTTGTTAGCAAATATTAATTATACATTATAAGGGCTTTCATCACGACATTTTCATGCATGTACATAAGGCATTTTGCTGATCCAATCTATAAAGCTATTTTCCTCTGTCTGACAGTCTATTGATCTGTTCTAGTGCTTCTGAATTTTACACTATCAATTTTTTTTTTTTGCTTTTGTGTTTGTTTGGGTCATGTATCCAGAGATATTTGTCTTTTTGTTTTCAAAACACTGAAGCCTTTTTCCCCCAAAGCTCAGAAAAATCCCCCTTCTTACCCCCTCCTTCCTGCAAACATTTAATCCCTGTCATCAAATGCTTATCCATCCTCCCCCAGATCCCCAGCTGCTCTCTCTGCACAATGGCATCCCGCTGTATGAGGCCCTCTGGCTCTGCAACTTGCTTTCCCAGAACTCGCCCTGTCCCGGCATGTCTGCTTTGCTGTCCAGAACCTACTGAGGTCCCCAAGGCACCGCAGCCTGTTTCTGGCTTGCGTATGCAGCTCGCTGATCCTGTCTGTGCACGTTCCAGTGTGAAGTGATCTTTCTGGACTAACTCAGCCCTGTGGCATCTGGGAAGCATCCTCGTTAGTCTTATTTTTCATAATCCTCTTGATTGTCCGAGGACACTTACTTTCCCACGTGTGATTTAGTACCACACCGAGAAATTCCAAAGTATCACATTGCTCTCTTACTTAATCCTTCATGGAACAGATAGCCCAATCTAGGGTAATTTATTTCTTTTCACAACCAAGTCTCCCCTTCCAAGAATAAGATATGTTATCTCATTTACTCACAGAAAATGCCCCTCAGTAGCTCCATCTCTCAAACACTAGCCTCACACAGACCCTGCGGTTACTTTGTCAGACTTATCCCTGGTTAGTCAGGAGTTATTGTTATTGCTATTTGGATTCTCCTTCTGTGTTGTTTTTTCACTTGTACATTTTTCAAATAAAAGAAAACTGTTGAGTTTTTGCACATGAAGACCATACAACTCTTGGAAATCTATCCAGTGTAATTTTTTTAGCCAATTATTGTGTGCTTTTAGATAGACAGTTGTACTCTCTTCTTACCTAACTGCATTGGCACACTCACAAATATACATATGCGACCGCACACACGTATACACACACTCACCGCCACTTACGTTCACACTCACATGCATTCACATGCACACATAGTCACATACTCACATATATACCCAGAGACACACTCACTCACACATACACTCACTTAGACACCCATTCACACACACACACACACACACACACACACACACACACACACACACACTTATGCACTATAAAACTGGCATTATACTTGAATTCATCATACATCTTTGGACCAAAGTTTGAAATTCGGGTGAGTTAACGCAGATATCTATAGGAGTCAAAGATCATTAACAAGAGGCATGGGCAGCATGCTAGACTTGGGACATTCTTTCTGAGGAAGGCTGATTCTGGGTGTGTCACCGAGAGGTTGCTTGCTCTAGACACCCTAGAGCCTCACTCACCCATGGCCAAGCACTCACACTGTGGTGTGTCCTGCTCAGAGACAGGCTCCATCCACACTTACCCTTCCTTCAACCATTGTAGGCCAGACTCCGAGTCTCCCACGCTAGCAGTCAGGGAGTCTGATCAATGACCCTCTACCCTACACATCTGGCTTGTGTAGCCTCTGTTTCCCATCTTTCCAGGGCATGCTGTTGACAACATGAAGTTGGGGTCGTGCTTTGCCGCCTCTGTATTTGTTTTAAAAACCTTTCATGTGCATCATTGTAGTCGATCGTCAGAAGAAAAAAGGCTTAGAGAAGGTCGCTCCAGTTTTTCAGGTAGTACACAGGAGCTTCATGGAGATGAGGAGTTTTTCAGGCTCCCAGCTTACAGATGGCAGAGCTGGGCTAACTGGGGTTGCTAGGCCTTCTCAGCCACATTGACCTGAAAACAGAGGTGCCCACGGGCTGCCTGTGTGTGTGTCAAAATCCTGACTACTGGGACGTACTCCTTCAGACCGACCTTAGCTATACCCAGATGGAATGAATAACAGCCCCATCACCAGCGAGCGGGCCTCTCTCCCTCTTTCTGTGGCATCACTTCAGGAAATAGGAGGGAGAAGGAGAAAGTCAGATCTAAAGGAGTGCCGAACATCCATAACGAATAATTATAACCGTGAGCCCGGGAAGAGGAAACAGACTCGGATATCTGATAAATAGGATTTTATTAACTTGTTAACCTTGCCCGTTTGTCTAGGAAGCTCAGCCTTACCATGGCGGTGACACACTGGGTCCTCATGCTCAGAGGGAAGCAGAGGGGCGCGTTCATACAAGGAATGAAAGCGTGCATGGTGCACCAGCATATGCTCGTCTCTCTTCCTAGGGGATATTTGCTGGAAGCAGAATTTTCTAGAAGCATGAAGCTGGTAATATTTCACCCCTGGAGATAGAAAACCCAACGCACTAAAAACTGTAAATATAAACATAAAGTGGAATGCGCGCTTCTTACTCTTACTGGAGAGATTAACTCAGGGTTTGAACCTAAAAAGGGGTCCCACCTGGCTACTTTCACTGCAGGTGGCTGCCAAGGCTTAGAAGGAGACTTGGGAGGGGCACATGATGTGGTCTGGACAGTGAGCCTATGCTGTCCCTACACTGTAACCAAGCGGTGTCTGCAGCTGTGGCAAGCCTTGGGGACTGGGACCTTGACTTCTTCTCAAGGCTTGGATCGGGTTGCAATCCCCTAAAACCACGGAGTCACTCCACTTTCACCTGACCTACAGGCCTAGGAGTGGTGAGCCTGGGTTCCAGAAGCTATCAGCTCTGAGGTTCCCACAGTGCGGCTCACAGGCAGCATGGAGCCCACTGCTGAACTCCAGTCTCCTCTCTGGGGTCTGGAAATGGCCATGAGGGCCATTGGGCTCCAAATCTCCCAAGAGCTGCTCATGTCTGGGGTAGATTCCAAGTCTTTACAACAACTCCATAGCCATCCCCAGATCCTAAGTCCCTCTTTATCTAGAAGTCTCCTGTTGGTTCTCCTTGACCCCACACAGCCAGGGCCTTGTGCAAAATGATCACATCCCAAGTGACCCCATGAGCAAGTCCTTGTTCATCATTCTTACAGCAAAGCCCCCAGGCCAGGTATGTCTGGCTGACTGTTCGAATTCTGCCATTTCACCCTGTGGCCCCGAATTTCCTTCATTAAGTGTTTTCTGTTCGCTTCCCTGTACAATGTAAGCATCAGAAGGCAGGATCTCGGCGGACTTTCTCATATCTGCATTTAAAGCACAACATACCACTAGTTTATTGCGACAAACACGTCTGACCTTTTTCCCTTGCAAGACTGTAACCCTGGAAACCAGGACAGGTGGGAGATAAATAAAGCCACGAGTTTGGCTTTATTTGCTCCTCAACCCAGGACAGAATTCCAGGTCTCAGCAGGAACACTTGAACATACCTATGCCAATGCTTGCTGCTGAGGAGCACGTGCGAGCGTGCGGGTTGCGCTGTGTATGTTGGGGGACGACTCTAAAGAGTCCTTGGTGATTGACAGTGGGTGGTACCAGCACCGTAGGGTGTGGGGGAGGGCAATAGGGGGAGGCCTAAAAGTAGCTACCCCACTGCCTTGAGTCTGAAGTCTGGCTCCAGTTGAGTCACAGCAACAGGTGACTGTTCCTCTCACACAGGGGTTGCTAGCACATAAATGCCTGTGTTCAATTGCCTCTTCGGAAAAACAGATTGCAGAGACAGCCACAGGACATCGGTTCTTCAGGAACGTCAGCCCAGGCTTTCCTGACTGTAATCAAGAGCTCTTGCCAAGGGCGTGAATGTCATTTTCTCTTCTTGTCCTTCTTCCTTTCTTCACATGTATTTATTTATTTTTTGTCTTCATTAGCAAGGAAATTACATAAAGCCGGAGGAATTTCAAGGCCGGCAGAACAAACCTATCCCGGGGAAGCTACCAAGAGCCTTGCTGATGGAGCTCTCTGTTTCTCTGGAAGGCTGAGCCAGAGAGGAAGTCACAGTCCTGGAAAGCCAGTGATAACCTCGGGTTAGCGCAACATAAACCACACGCACTGTTTTCTCCACCACAACCTGAACAGACCCCCATGTGTCTAAGACTGCAAACAGAAGCCGAAGCTGTATGACCGGTACGGATGTCCTGGGGACCTGTGGGCTTGGAAAGACTTGCCCGAGGACCTGGATGTCTGCAGCTGTGCTCTGGCATGCTCACACAGAGCCTTCTTGAATGGTGCAGCTTAGCAAGCTAAGAAGTGTTTTGTAAAACAGACAACCTGAGAGCAGATGGATCCCTTCTGTATCTGGGGCAAAACCTTTCCCTTCAAGATGATATTAAGGCGAAATCTCGTTGACAACTTTAATCAGACACATCAGATGACCAGATTCTAGAGAGCTACACTAGAAATTTGATGATTTTTTTTTCTTGGTAAATTAACATGCTGATTTGGAGCTGGAGAGATGGTTCAGAGGTTAGGAGCACTTGCTACTCTTGCAGAGGACCCAGGTTCAGTTCCCAGTTCTCATGTCAGGAGGCTCAAAATCATCTGTAACTATAGTTCCAGGGGAGCAGTTCTCTGGCCTTTGAGGCGGCCATACAGAGACACTCATATGCCCATAAATAAAAATAAATCTTTAGAAAATATGCTGCTTGGGTACTGTGTCTCCACATTTTTAGTATTGCTTTTCAAGATCCCCAAAGAGTTAATGATATTAGTTCTGCATTTCTTGAAATATGTTGTTTTAAAAACATGTAAAAAAACTACAGCCTGAGATTTTTGTACAAAGATGCTCAATATTTCTGTTTTTAACAATGAGAAAAGTAAAAACAACATAAATACCCAAGAGCAGGAAAATGGCCAAGTAAGTCACAATATAGCCATAATGTGGAATATTATGAATCCATAAAGAATACATTCTCATAGACTATTAAAGGCCACAGGGAAAGTCTAATAAAATATAGAGAAAAACTGCAAGTCTAATAAAATATAGAGAAAAACTGCAACACTCAATCTCTAGCAAAATACTAAATGCCATTTTAACATAAAATGAGCATTTTTGAGCAGTAAACTATGATGGGGTGACCACATGGTCTGGGTGCATGTAACTATCAGTGCTCTGATGGGATCCTGCCTGACTCTGACACACAATGTCATTTGTCCTTAGGCTGGGGAGAGGGTCCATTGTTATATTTGAAAAGCGGTGGGAAGGAGTCACACCACACAACAGGGCTCTGGTGGGAGGTTTACTGGAAGAGGAGAAAGAAGAGGCTGAGAAAGGGGTAGAGACTGGTCCCTAGGGACAAGAGTGGTACAAGAGAAAGAGACAGGAGGTGGGCAAGGCCCGCCTTTTATAAGAGAACATAGCGAATGCACACAGGGAGTGCTCTTAGTGGCCGCACCTGAGGACCCCAAGAGCAGCCCAGTACAGATGCCTGAATGCTAACATCCATGAGTTTAGGGAGTGAAGAGTCCTTTGACACACACCTCCTGACTTAGGAGAAGGGGCTTCGGTGTCCCGGCAGGGCTCCAGTCACCAGTTACTTTCCTGGACTTCTCATTATGTTCCAGAAATCTAGAATGAGTTCTCCTTGTCAGGTCCTGAAACCGCCTCAAGTTTCTTCTCGATTACTTAGTCTTAAGACCAAATATAAACCTCAAGTTTCTTCCCGATTACTTAGTCTTAAGACCAGATATAAACAGAGGAGGGACAAAGACTCGTTCTCCAGGTTTGGTGATAAAATGAAAAGGCATTTTCGTCTCCAGCCTATAGTTTACCCTTGGCAAGTAAAAATACTGCCTGAAGAATCCCAGGCTCCATAAAGCGTAAACCATGCCCCCTGAGAAAGCTGTTTAATTAATGCAGCCAATTCTTGCAAACAACTTTTAAAAAATCAACATGGGGAGTAGGTGGGAGAAGCCATTAAAAATCCCTGTCTGGCTAACTCGGCCCTACCAGATGCTTCACCTGGAACTGAAGCAGAGTTGACCACCCTATTGTGTCCTGCTCGCTGTAACCTGCACATGCATCTAGAAACAGTCCTTGCAGACCCAAAACCTCAACAGCCCAGGAAAAGCCTCCATTCCCTTGTGATTTTTGTTTTATTTATGATTTAGAAAATGTTTGTTGACCAAAGAAATGGATATGCCCCATAAAGTCTGAGCCTTGCAGCATAAAATATAACCCATGTGCCTTACAGATTTATGACGGAGGAGCAAGCTCAGAGAATATAAACCCACACAAGGACACTAAGGGTTGGACAGTCACTTCCTGCTTCCCCAGCAACGGGATCTCTTTATTAACAGGGCCTGGGCTCCTTTGTGATTCTGCCTCCATCTGGGCAAGGGAAGGACAGCATAAGATGACAGAGCTGAGTGTTGAGAGACGGCTCAGCACTTAGGAGCACTGGCTGCTCCTACCAAGGACCTGGGTTCAGTCCCAGAATCCACATGGTGGCTCACAACTATTCATAATTCCAGTTCCAGGGGGTCTGAGGCCTTTTCTGACCTCCACAGGCACCAGGCACACATGTGGTGCACATACATACATGCAAGCAATATACTCATACACAGAAAATAAAATAAACAAATCTTTAAAAAACTTTTAAAGAGAAGACTGGCTGTCTTCCAAAGACCATCCTATGGGACACAAAGGAGCAGCCATCACCAGCCTGGCCATCTGCTGTGGAGGAAAGTCCTTGTAATTGCTTTCCTAACTTCAGGCTGGGTGTTAGATGGCTTCCCTCCATGTTTGATGTGATGGGCCTTCTGTGTTAAGTGTATTTGTACAAAATATCATAAGATAGAACAAGCTGAGGCTGGTAAAAAGTCAAAAGCCGGTAGTGAGGGGAAAGTATACCAAGTCTATCTGCCCGAGTACACTTCCCACAAAGAGGGAGCTTGTTCATCCTGCTGGGCAGAGCCATTTCCTTTTGTTCACTGATTTAACAAGTATTTGTTGTCTGGGAAAGAGAAGTGCTAGGCTGCGCTAGCCAGACCGTCCTCAGAGTGGCAAACACCTGTGTGGGGCAGAAGAAGGTTGTCTTCCTCACTGTTTCAGAGGTATCAGTCTGTCATGGCGAGGAGGAGATGGTGAGTCAGCTCCTGCCATGGTGGACAGACAGCAGAGAATAGCAGAGGATAAAGAGACCAAGGCAACAGGTAGCCCTCGAGACCTCCTCTTTGTGACCTGCTTCCTCCCATCAAGCCCATCGTCCATAGTTCCAACACTTCCAGCAGTCTTTATGAATTTAGGGACTGTGTCCTACCCTGGCCCCTACCCTTTCACTGCTCCTATCCATCAAGATGATGTGAGCACTTCCTGTCCATCAAGACATGAGTGCTTTCTGTCCATCAAGATGAGAGTACACGCCCCCACCTCCAACAAGGATGGACCAACTTCAACTTGTACAAGGAGTGAAGAGCACCGGAGCTTTTTAAATGTAAGCAAAACACTGAAATTGGATTGTTTTTGTTTTAAATTTCCTTCATCAACAATTGAACATTTGTCACAAAAATAAGGACATTAGTTCGTGTGACTTATAAATATGTGGATGAGAACAATGCAACAGACAACAGCCGCAAAGAGACGAAGGGTTATAGTGGTATTTTATTTGTGCTGAAATGTGATTTTATTTGTATGTTAATAAATAAAGTTGCCTAGGGGTCAGAGCTATTAGCAAGCCATAGGGAAAGCCAGGGCGGTAGTGGTGCATGCCTTTAATCCCAGCACTTGGTAAGCAGAACTAGGTAGATCTCTGTGTGTTCAAGGATACAGCCAGCATTGGAGACACACGCCTTTAATCTCAATAACAACCATAGAAGACCTGGAGTGACCTAGGCAGTGACAAGACGGTCATGTGGTTGGGTTTACAACCAATGAGAAGGAAGAACAAGAACTCTTTATAAGGCAAACACACAGGAAGTAGCTCCCTTTTTGGAGAGGTCTCTTGGCGGGAGAGGCTAGTTGGCGGAAAGCGGGTAAGGCTCTTAGCTCTGACCTCTTGGGCTTTTATCTTTACATTGGCTCTGTGTTTCTTATTTAATAAGATGGTTGGTTACATCTACAAAGGGTAGCATGCAAAGTTGTTTATTACCGTTAGGTGACATATTACCCAGAAGCAAACGCTTTCTTCCATCTATGTGTCTATTTTGTGTGGTTTGGGGAGCACACGTCAGCCATGGTGCATGTGTGGAGATCAAAGGACAGCTTGCAGGAGTCGGTTCTTTCTTCTGAGTGGACCTGGGCATCCAACATCAAACCATCAGGCTCGACAGCAAGTGTCCTTATCTACCCAGTCCTTTGCTGGCCTGCCAGACATGTTTTTAACCCTAGAAGAACGCATATAACATGGAATCACAAAAGACACAGACTGAATTATAGAAGAAAGAGAGAGGAAAAGACAGGAATGAATGTAAAATTAACAGACAGAAAACCAATAAAAATGTAGTATTTATGACCTATATCAAACATACTGTATTAAAATTTTAACTATGTCATTATTTTACATTGATAATGTAATCTTAAACCCAAGCGCATCAATAAGTACATGGAATGTAAATAATCTAAACTTTCATTGTTCCATGTTGTAGTCACTAGACATTTGTACCCATTGATATTTAAATTTAAATTCAGGCCTCAGGCAAATTAGAATCATGAGCGGTATTTGGTAGTGACCTGTGTTAGCGGCTGCCACCCTGGGCAGTCTAGACAGAGAGCATTAGCATTGCCACTGAAAGCTCTTTGAACGCTCTGGTAGACAGTGCTGGGCTAAACACATGAACACAAAAGAGATTTCAGATGAGATGAGAAAACAAGAACCAGATATGAGGTGTCTGGAGATGAAAGGGACAGAGAGAGACAATAAAACCGTTCTAAATCTAAAGAGACAGGTGAGCGGAGTCTCCAGAGCAAGGCACCTGGGTGGGGTAAGAACTGGAGGGGTGGAATCTGCAATGGTGCACACACCGCTCTAAATGCTCAGGACTCTAAGCTCGAAGTATCATAATCAAAGCCACAAATAGACAGAGGAGTAATCGCACTGGGAGATCTGACCACCCCTCTTTCGGCAAATAAAGCTCAAATGGGAAGTCGGTTGGATAAATTAAATGCGGACAGCAATGGCCCTTTACAGAAAGCTGCAGTAGACACTTGCTATTCAGACATACTGGAGTGTTTGCCACAAAGGGTCATGGACTTGCTTTTAAAATAAGTCCCAGAACATTTAAGAAGATTAAAGTCACATGTTTGTTAACCATGATAAAATTAGTAATCAATGAAGAAACATATCTTGCTGGACACAGTGGCTCACATCTTTAATTCTAGCCCTCTGAAGGCAGAAACAGGTGGATCTCTTTGAGTTTGAGGCCAAGGTGACCTACCTAGCAAATTTCAGAGCAGCTGGGGCTGCATAGGGAGACTCTATCTCAAAGAAATAAAAAGTTACACTTAGAGTAATAATGGCAATCCTACAAGTCATTCGAGAGGTAGAAGGACAAAGGGACACCTCTGAATCACTCTATGACACCAGCATCAACCAGTGCCAAAGACAACTCCAGACTAAAGTCTGTCATGTACCTAGGTACTCTTTTTTTTTTAATTAAGTGTATTTTTAATGGATGCATAAAAACAGCACCTATCGGTGTGACACTCTGTATTGTTTTGAGGCATGAATAATAAATTATTGCATAATGTTAAAGTTAAGTTAAAACATCATTCCAAACATTTATCACCCCGGGTACTCTTTATTCATTTCTTGGTTTTTGTTTTGTTTTAAAGATTTATTCTTTTTTTATATGTGTGAATGTTTGCTTGCATATATGTCTATGTACCCTGTTTTCCTGGTATCCATGGAGGCAGGCCCCTAAGAAGGCATCATATTTCTGGGAACTGGAGTTAGAGTCGATTGCAAGCTGCCATGTAAGTGGCAAACCAAACTTAGTCTCTCTGCAGGAGCAGAGAGCACACTGAAGCCCTGAGCTGTCTCTCCAGCCCTCTTTGTTTTATCTTTTGAGTCAGGGTCTCGTGCAGCCCTTGCTGGCTTGAGCTCCTGATCCTCCTGTCTCAACCACCCAAGTGTTGAGATTGCAGGTGCCACCATATTAGAAAATAATATCCAGTGATTAAACATCATGATGGGATAATCTACTATGTGGGGAGTAAAAAGAATCAAAGACAAAGTAATATATTAACTGAATTTTAAGGTAACTGTATTTTAATATAAATAATATAGGAAAGGATTTGTCAGTACTTAAAACCCGTTTGTAATGGTTGAGAGATGAGAATGTCCCCCACGGGCTAGAAAAGGAGTCCCAGAACCTATGAGGCTCTCAGATGCAGAGCACAGGGAACTGCCTGAGCTCCACAATGACCGAGACAGCTGCACTTAGAGCAGAGAGAAGCAAAGAGAGAGGCAGACGGCCCAGGGCAGCCTGGGTCAGCTCCAGCCAGATGCTGTCAGACACACACGCCCCTTCCTGCAGAGGCTGCCGGCTCATCTGTGGGCCAGCCAGTCCTCTCCCCTCTTCACACACATCATTATTCTTCCTGCTTCTGGCATCCTCCTCAGCAGGTGCCTGGAAGGCCCAACCAGACAGGCCAGCAGACTGGATTTCCCCTCTGGTGGCTCGGGGCTTCCTGATAGAGTACAGGTGTCTCTCTCCCTGCTACCAGCGACCCAGGCTCCTGTTCCCCAGCAGCCCTTTCCTGGCAGTTCTGGGCAGTGTGTTCCGGTGAAATGAGTCATTTGCTTTGTATCTGGAGGCATTTTGGCAGCTAGAGAGAGTGGTGTCCGTCTGGTCGGAGGCTCACACTGCTGTGTGCTCAAAAAACCTGACAGATGGTTCACTGTGACCTGTGGTTGTTCAGGGAAAATTAGGAATGCTAGAACATTCCTTTGTCAGAACAGTACAGTCTAGGTGTGTTGCTGTAGGCCGGCAATCTTAGTTATGTGGGAGGTGGAGGCAGGAGGATTGAAAATTCAATGACAACGGGACAGAGTGAGTTGAAGACCACAGTGAGACATCTCACAATAAGATGTCTGTGAGAAAAAGGGCCGGAGCCTGAGGAGAGGACAAGGAAGGAAGGGAGGCTGGTGGGAGGAGATAAGAGGGGGTGGGGTGGAGGGAGACAGTAACCACACGCGTGTACAGAACTGCCAAGAACAACCTTGATGATGATGACCACGGTGATCATGGTAACCATAGGCTGTAGCTCTGTGGTAGAGCCCCTGCCTAGCATCCGGGAGGCCTTGGGTTCAATCCTAAGGGCTGCAACAACAGCAACAAAATCTTTAAAATGTCTCATTGGAAGCACTCTCCATAGCTCTAGCAGGGCCTGGTCTGGAAAGCTGGGTTGTGATCAGAAGAATGTCTGTGCTGAGTGTGATTGCACACACACACACACACACACACACACACACACACACACGACACATGTACACATACACAGACATACATACAACCATACTTACATACAAAGACATAAATACATACATACATGCATACATACACATAGAAAGAGACATGCATATACTCACATGCACACACACACACACACACACACACACACACACACACACACATGCAGTTTGCCCTTCTGCGGCCTCTGTCTGCCAGGTGTCTCCTTGGATTCTCGCCCTGCTCTTTCTCCATCCTGTCCTTCCCCAGGGCTGCAGGGCCTCTCCTGTCCCTCAGATTCTGGCCCCGGGCGATGGCCGTGTCCGAGGCATTCGGTCTCCAGCTGCTGTGAGCCAGGCAATCAGCTCTCTGCTGTCACCATACAGTCTCCACTAAAGTCTCTTTATTCCAACCGAGTCTTTGGCTGAGGAACAGTGTTTCTCACCATTGGTTTGGGATAGAGGGAAGTTGGGAGTAAAGATGGTCCGCGTTCTCTCCCATGCAAGACACAGTCAGAGGGTTGGATGACCGCCACACCAGTGCATCTCGTAGTGGGGCGTTGCTCTGCTGCCTCAAGTTCACGGACAACAGACCTCGTGGCTCTCCTGCCTTGTCCAGCAAGGACGCCCAGTATTTGCACTTTCATCCTGTTAGGAGAGAATCTGCCCACACCAGTGACATGAGAAACCCCAGTGGGTGACTTCCTCTGGGGTGACAGTGTGTGGTGAGGGGTTCAGAGGACAGGGCAGGAGACACGGGCAGCTACAGCGGGAAGGACTTGTTTGTTTGAAAAGGCAGCAGAGAGGCAGACAGGGTCACATCCTTGGCTGGCGGTGCATTCCTGAGGCAGCTCCTCCAGGTAGTCGGGGAGCTTCAGAAGCTGGGAGCTGGAACTGACCTTGACTAATTTAAGGGTCTGTCAGCAGTGGTTGTCAGCGGTCTCCAGTCCGGGCATGTTTATGCAACTGGCCCTTTCGATTACATTTGGCCACATGTGACCCTGGTTGCTGAGTGCAGACCTCGGGGTTAGATCCCTTAGGTGAGCTCTGAGGAATAATGAGCGGGTCTTATTTCCACTTGACACATTTCAGAGGAAAGGACAGTTGGTATGAAAAACACAGAGTCCATGACCTAAGGCAAAAGCGGGCCTGCTGACGAACAGTCCTCACTTGCAGCAAACGTCTCTGCAGGAAAAACAGTGCCATGTGCTGCATGGATTCCCCACAAAGTCCAACTAGAATGGTCGGGACTCCCTGGAGCCTCAGGGATACTGCAGCAACCCAGGCTCTGAGGTGCATTAGAAAAGCCAAGCTCAAACTCTTTGGAAACCTTATACACACATGTAACATACAACGAGATGTCAGATGGAAAATTCCCGTCTCACCAGGCTAGCCTGTGACAGGAGAGCAGAGCGAGGAGTCAAGAGTAAAAACTAGTGTTCCGTCTGCATTCTTGAGAGGTGCTGGGTATAATCTTTCACTTCGCAAAGAATGCAGAAACCCGCCTGACGTTAGGGAGTTTTTCTTTATGTGTTGATTTTAATATCATGTTACATCTCAAGCCACGAGGGCCTTTTATCCTTGCTCTGGACCAAACTGAAAACATCTTTAGTCTTCCATTGTCTCATTCCAACTAGAAGATCTCCTTTCTTTGATGGCACACAAGAATGTGAGCACACATGAACGTGTACACTCACACACACACATCACATACACACATATACATAAACATACACACACATAAACACACACATACACATAAACACATGTAAAAACACACACACACACACACACACACACACACACACACACACACACGCACACACTGAGCCATTGTTAGCATCCTGCAATGTTCTTCCCTCTTCTACCTAGAGAATGTATAAAATTCTCCACATATTTGGAAGTACAGCAGGATTCTTTTCTGAACAACATGATGGATGGATGAATGGGGAGAAGGAATGAGGGAAAGTGGGAAGAGAAGAAGAGAAAAGAGAAAAGCAGAATAGACTAAGGAATTTATTTCCCAGCTCTCCATAGTAATTTCGTCTTGCAGACCACCTAGCCGCCAGGATTATGCATCCCTTGCAAAAGGCAATGAGCATGTGCTGCTTTTGCACCTGTCCCCTAGCAGCGCCCCCAACCTTGGATCCCGTTACACCATGATCTCCCAACAGCTGCTCAGTGCCAGCAACCAGGCACCCCACATAAACGGAGGTGGAAGGTCCTTTGCTCCTTGACTGATCTCAGGATGCGTGACTGCTCCAATGTTTTCCTTCTCATTCCTGGGTCCTTATTTTGAGGAAATTAAAAAGAAAAAAAATGCTTAACAACTGTGTCCACACACCCCTTCTTAACAACCGCACTCCCAGCACATGGCTTTCAGTATGACGTCATGAGTCAAGCCTGTGACTTTAAAATGTTGATCCAGATTGCTTGAAGTGTACTGACCCACACTGACCTGGCATTGCTGGCCACGGTCTCTTATTATAAACCAAGGGTGTGAAAGCAGATGCCTCCACCACCACCAACCTCTACCTACCCTATCTGGATTCAATAACCATGGAGAATGAGGATGCTGGAGTATGCCCAGAGACAGCCTCTGTATTTCCTTAATCCCCCACCTCCACTGTGTTCATACACAACTATAGTTTCAACTACCTGGATCTCCTTCAAAACTTTATATAATAGTCACAGTAACTAATTTTAAAGTGTTGTTTTGTGTAGAAATCTGGCTCCAGATTAAATGGTAAAGGGTTTTATTTTGTGGCATGTTTTGTTTTCGGTAATAAGGGTCATAAAAAAAAATCAGGTAATGCCTGGGGAGATGGCTTAGCGGGAGACAGTGCTTGCTATGTGAACATGATGATCTGAGCTCAAATTCCCAAGATGCTTGCCCAAAGTCAGGCATGGCTGCACTTGCGCCTGTAACACCAATGTTGTGGGAGTGGAGACTTGAGGCTTGCCGCTGCCAGCCTAGATCCAGGTTCAATGGGAGACCATGTCTGAGGGGAATAAGAGGAACATGATAGAGCAGGGCTCTTTGTGCATGTGTATACAGCACACACACACACACACACACACACACACACACACACACACACACACACCAGGTAATTCTTTCCTACCTGTGATCAGGTAGTGAGGGGGTGTCTAACCTAATGCAGCCAAGAATAGTGGTGAATGGCTCCAGACAAATTTACTTGAAACAGGGTCATAAGATGAACATGCATGCCATACACATTGCTGGGAAAACTGGATCATGAGCTTCCGAAGTGGCGTTCCTTACATTAGATCTTACAGTAGGAGCTCTCCAAAAGCATGAATGAATGAGAGAGGGTGTGAATGAATGAATGGATAGATAAATAGATAGATAGATAGATAGATAGATAGATAGATAGATAGATAGATAGATAGATAGTCATGTCAAAGCATGACATGGCCAAGTGTGAACTATAAGAAGTATTTCTTTCCCACCATCTAAGACACATAATATTAAATTGCTGCCTCACTGATGATTTTTTTGCGGCACTCTTGCCCCCAAGGAAAAGTCATGACACACGACAGAATCCACTAACAAGAGTTTCATCAAGACAAAGAGAAAGGGATAGACGCGATCAGGCCTGTGGAAGGACACGTGCGAGAAAGAGAAAGAAAGAACAGGTGCGGAACATGGAGCCCTCCTTATAAAGGCCAGGACGCACCTGCGCACACAGGCCCACATGGCTATTCCACACATGAGCGTAGATCACGCGGTCACATCTGCGCAACTACATGATCCACGTAACCATGGGGCATGGGGCATGCAGGACGTATGACCTGGAAATGATTAGGCGGAGATGACAAAGTGTCCCACCCGGCATGCATGACCATGGGGGCGTGGTTGGAATTCCTATCACTCACCATGCTGGGAAACTGAAAGATAATACAAGAAAGAATTGTATTATGAATATTGCTGACTTTACCCCACATGCGTCATGGAGATATCCATTCACACAGAACTACTGGGAAACTACTGACCTGACCGGAAATGTCTGAGGAAAGTTGACAGCACGCATCAACCAGCGAAGCAGTCAGCCTTTCTTATGCGGCATTCCGGGGCTAACACCAGCTCTGCAGAGTTTCCCCCATGCCCTCTGGCAAATCACCCTTGGTTTCTCCCAGCTCACAGTGCAGCATCTCTGTATCCACACCTACATAAGGAGATTGCACAAGAAAAAGGAAATGGATTTTCCAGAAAGTTCTATGGTTTTCTCTACCCTAAACAGGAAGCAATGCAATCGGAATTTTGACATAGCATGACTCACTAGAGTAGAAAGCAGGGTCCAGGGATGAACGCATAAGTCATATACATGCATGTGTGGAAGAGACCCAGCAGTAGGGATGCCTGAGTCAGAAATGGAGGCATGTTCTGGGAAGAAGTATAAAGCAGCACCATGTGTTAACATAACAGCCATCTTAATGATATTTGGCAGCAACTTGGTTATCATAAACCATGTCCTGTTCTGGCCTTCAAAATGAAGGTCACTGTGGAAAGTTGGTTCAGAGGGAGGCTAACAAAATGGACAAATGTTTAGAAAACAAGACAAATGGGGCAACTGTGTTTTGCTTTGTTGAATAAGTGAAGGACTCAAAGCATCCAGCGTGGAGAAAAGAGCAACACCGGACAGTTGTAAAGTATTGTTTTTTTACTCTTCAGGGAACAGAGACTGAAAAATATACATCAGCCTCTGGCACTTAGGTCATGCTTTAGACATTAATTATTAGAGACTGGGGTTCAAAGTTCTTGGCTATTTAACTAGACTTTAAAGATTCCATCAAAATCCCCTGAGGTCTTCTGCTGGAAACTAGGAAGGCCTTGGAGGGGTCACTATTATATCCATTGACACCTCAACACTGGGACTATTTACTTGTCTTGCTTAACAGGGCTTGGTATGCTTCTCACACATCCCCACAGACATTCGCTAGCACCTCACAAAGTGTTGCTGCTACCTGCCTGGACTCTAGGAGGGCTTCAAAGGTATAAAACATTATCTCAACCTAAGTGCCATCAAGATCGGGCATGGTGGACCAGGGGAGATGACTGAGTCAGAAATATGCTTGCTACACAAACATGAAGACCTGAGACTGGATCCCCAGTGCTCACATGAAAAGCTTGGACATAGTCAGGCATGGTGGCAGATGCCTTTAATTCAAGCACTCTGGAGGCAGAGACATGCAGATGGCTGTGAGTTTGAGGATAGCCTGGTCTACATAGTAATTTCTAGGACAGACAAGACTTCATCATGAGACCCTGTCTTAAAATAACAAGGTGGAGGGTTGCTGAGGAATGACACTTGAGGTTGACCACTGAACTACACACACACACACACACACACACACACACACACACACATGCATACATGCATGCCCACATACATATGCAGCCATGTGCACATGCACACACACATCAACACAGACACCTATGTGGCTGCCCCAAGCCCTACGCAGCCTGAGGGATGGAGTGTAGATGACACACAGGTATGGACTCTAGTCCTGGCTTGGGCAGGACTCTACTTTTCAGTGAACTTAGGTTTCTCTCTGTGAAAAGTCAGAAAGGATGACCTACTGCTTAGCAAACAAGACAACAGTCTATCTGATTGCCTCCTATGGCTGTAAGGGGTCTCTGTAAGGCCAGGCAATGACTGAGCAAGTCATGAACTTAGAAAAGACCTCAGTATCCGACAATTTTCTAAGGTGGTTTCCAGGCAATGCTCCTGGATTCATGTTCTCCTTGATCAGGTAAGCAACATGTCCAGGCTCTTTAGAGTTAGTGCTGACTGAGCATGCCTGCCGAAGTCAAAACCCAGCATCCAAGATTACAGAGAGGGGGAGGAAGAGAACGTTCATGCTGCTGTGAGAGTGGTAGTCTAGACATTAGCTCTTAATGGCTTGGGTAGTAGAGGAGTGTCCAGTAACATGACACTAATGGCTAAAGCATAGGTCCCTGTAACTGATCACTACAGAGTATACTGCCAATCTTCAGACTTCAAGTCATCGATTAAGGGAAACATCTAACTGTCTGCACATACTGTTTTCACAAATAAGATTGCCGTTATCTACAAGTTGGGCGAGTTGGACGAGTTGGGATGCGGTAAGATTTGCTCTGCCAGGGGGCTTTTCCTACCCTTTCCACCACAGCAGCAGAAGGCCTGTTCTCCTTTGCTGTGGTGGTTTTAACAGCCCAAGCCCCAGCTCTCCTGCCTGAACCTGTACAGGTTCATATACAGAACCTCACTCTTTTTTTTTTTTTTTTTTTTTTTTTTGGTTTTTCGAGACAGGGTTTCTCTGTGTAGCTTTGCGCCTTTCCTGGAACTCACTTGGTAGCCCAGGCTGGCCTCGAACTCATAGAGATCCGCCTGGCTCTGCCTCCTGAGTGCTGGGATTAAAGGTGTGCGCCACCACCGCCTGGCTAGAACCTCACTCTTTATCCCAGGGGTACGGCAGCGATGTTCAGTGAGCAAAGTTGAAAGTCCCAAATGAAGGGAGGTGTGTCACAAGCATTCGCAGGGACAATTGAAAGTGGCAGGTGAGGGGCACCTCAGATTTCAGGCCGGCTATGTCTGAGAAACAGAAAGAGTTCTGCTTCAGGGAGCGGATCGTTGCTTGTGGGGGAGGGGGCAGACAGAACAAGAGACAAGGCACCTCAGGAACCATGGGGGTGTGTTTCCAGCTGGCTCTCATTTAGGAAAAGCAGCTGGCACTTGGTAAATCATCTAAGCCATGGAAACAAAAGCCTCTGCCAGGGTTTGGGCCTTCCAGGGAGGGAGGGGCTCCTCTGAAAGGCCACTCAGTGCTTGTGCCCACAGATGAGAGGCCTGCTCAGGTTCCCTCAGACCCTTCAGAAAGCAAGAGCCAATCGCCTTTCACCCTTGAGGTTTACAAGCTTATACTGGCAATCCCAGGTCATGATTCTTGGTTTCCCAAGGACCTTTTGATAGTGATGTTATCGTCAAACATTTTGTTTGGAGTCTAGGTTCAGTTGCTCACTGGAATTGCCTCTGTCTTCCTCAGCGATAGTTTCCTGTCCTAAGGAGGAGTCGTTCATCCAGAGGCTACAGTTTGGAAGGAGGAAGAGCCTCCAGAGAGAGCCCGTGTTTCATTGACGCTGGTTGTAAAATGGAATTGTAGTGGTACCGTTCCACACTAATCAGAATAATGAGGTTTAAAAAAATGGAGCCATTTCCTGCCCACTCTGGGTGCCCATTATCCGATGCCAGTTGACAAAGAAGTGCTTGGGAAGTTGGAAGTGCATGAAACAGTCACGGGACCGGAGGCCGAAGTCAACAGGTCGTTGTTCATCTCTGAGTTCAATTGCACGAGCAGGGGGCGTTTATGAGACACAAATTACAGCTCCTATTAGTGAGCGTTGAAAACGATGCTGGAAATGAGTCCTTGTGCGCAAGGAGGGCAGAGAGCTGCTTCATGTTATTAAACTCAGTATTTAAAATTAAGACCAAATGCCCGTAAACGACTCATCTTCCTTCCTAGTGGTTTGTTCTTTCAATGATTCAGTCAATGTGAGATTAGGTTTCAAGTGTCCCTAGAAAGCTGTAAGAAAAATGAATGCGACGATCTTTAGGGGATTTAGTTTCACCCAAGGTACTCTGAAATTTTCTTTTTCTACAGACAGTGTCTCTTGTCAATCTAATATGGTTAATGGCCAGGAATGCTGGGAGCCCCATGATGCTCAGGGCAGGTTTCACTCCCTCTGCTTCCGACATGTTGAGTTTAACTTAATCAGGGTTTGAAGCAGATTCCCCCAAAGCAGTTTTCAGGGTCCTTGTGTAAAAAGGGGAAACTATTCCCATTCTCCCAAGACATAAGGTTGTGATTATGTCAAATGTCCCTAGTACCACCCTGACACCCCCTCCCACCATCCCTCTGTGGGTTGAGCTTAATCTCTGTTTCAAATACACTCATTCTTCAGACTTTTCTATGTCAGACATTAGCCAACCCCCTCCTCACAAAGTGGGACGAGGCTTCTCCTGAAGTCTACACCCCAACACTGGTCCACTATGATTTGATGTCCTCCACAGATGGAACCCTTCATGAGGGGTAGCAGGGCCACTTTAGAGAGCTGAAGTGCAGAACCCTTCAGAGAGAGAATCCCACAAGGAACTTGGGTGGCTGTGTGCTCTGAAGAGCACTGCCTTGGGGGGTGGATTCCTTAGCTCTCATGCCTACGAACTGTGTTGGCCTTTTCCAAACTCCCAGTGCCCCTATCTGTGAAGTGGGTAGGCATCATGGAGCTTCCATGGGAGTAAAGTAAGAGCAAATGCCAAGTGTGTGTGGCCAGCAGCCAGGGTAGAGAAGAGGTGACCGGTGAGCACCAATGCATAGCATTTCTTGATAAGCAGAAACCAGCCAAAGAGCTACCGCAAAGGCTATTGGGAAGTTTAAAGGAGGGAGGCACATAAAATCATAGTGCAAGCTGGGGTGTGATATGTGATTCACAGCAAATGGTTCATGAGTGGTGGCTGCTATCACTGTATGCTGCAGGCTCAGTGGCCTTGACTTCATCTCATAGACCCTACAGAGGCCTTGGAGTTGACCATGGAAAGGTGTATTGACATGATTGGTGGACAAAGCCTGAGAATAATCAATATTTGGATCTGGACAGGCAAGATGGAGGACAGAGAGCCAGGCCACTCATGGGAAACTCAAAAGTCTGTGGGAGATCTAAGGGTCGATCATTCAGTTGTTGAGGGAGGAATCCTTGCTAGTTAGAGGATGCAGACATTATCCTAAACGCTTCCTGTCTTACTCAGAATCTGGTCAGCTTGAGCGATCCATAATGGGCACAGGAGAGAAAGGAGGAGGCTAACAAGGGGTGGTCCTGCTGAAGGGGGTGACGTCGAACGTCTGTCTGAGTCAGTCAGGGTTTCTGTGGAAAGGAACCAAAGGAAATGTGTCAGTACCAGAGAAGGAATTCTGTACAGGAATTGGCCAGACAGGAAAGTACCCCTTGATTTTCTGTCAGCAAACAGTGAACCCAGAAAAAAAAATTCTGGTGTCATTTATTCAGTGTGAGTCCAAAAGCCTGAGAAGTGGACGGCTCTAGGGAGTTCAAAGGTCAGAGCAAGAGCTCAGATGTCCACAAGTAGAAGGATGACGGGACACTCGTCCTCTGTCTCAGTTCCCTTTTCTTGTTGTTAGGATAAACTATCATGTCGAAGGCAACTCCAGGGAGGAAGAGCGTATTCTGACCCACAGTTCGAGGGTTGAGTCTACCACCGTGGGAAGCCATGTTGGAAGCAGCTCATCACACAGCACCATCAGAAGTAACAGGTGCGTGCTGCCACTCAGCTCCCTTTCCTTTGTGTAGCCCTAGACCCAGCCAGGGAATGGTGCCACCCATAGTCCTCCCACTCAGTTAATACACTCAGCATCATCCCCCACATGGATGCCCAGAGGCCCTTTTCCCAGATGGTTCTAGATTCTGCCAGGCTCCCACTCAGGCCCACACAGGATTTGGTGGAGCCAGCTCACACTGGTAAGGACCGATATTCTTTTCAGTCCATTGTTTTCTAGGGTTAATCTCTCCTTAAGACAGCTTCTCATACACATGAAGAAATAAGGTTTGGCTGGCTTCTTGGCTTCCCTTAGGCAGGTCAAGTTAACTTCCAACAATATAGTTAACATAGTCAAAGTTCAACAATATGGTTCACATAGTCAGTGTAACAGGAATGGCCACACTGCCCATCTCTCCTTTCCTAATGCACATGACTGGACTAGACTGGGCCTCAGACTCTACTTGGACCACAACTTGACCGGGTTCTGGAAAAAGTTGTAGTTTGGAGGTCAGGCCAGGCCTAGGCACCCATCTGAAGAACATGAGTATAGGGATCCCCTCATTAAGAAGGTGGCTCTATCCTTTTTGGATCCTTTAAGGGGCCAGAACCTGGAGTCTTTCTCTGTGGTGTTACAACAGAAGCTGTCCCTTGGGCAAGAAACAAATACCTTCCACCTTGTTATAGAAACAACATGTGATTGATGTTGAAGCCTTAAATATTTGGGGGAATCTCTCAGTCGGTGCTGAGTTATCACTAATAGTAAACTTGGAAAGAGACCTCACCCCTCACCCTGAATGTATTTAGCATAACCCGCCCCCCTTCACCTTTACCTTTCTTTGAGCTGAGGTGAGTTTATCAGTCCTTTGAGGAGTATCTCAAAGGTGGCAGGTTCCTGCTTTCCTGTCGACTTCCTTCTGTAAAACTCAGGACCCAGGAGGTGTTCAGCAAATCAGGGCCAGGAGGTGTGCATAGGACTCTGGGGGCAGGCATCCAAGTTTAAAACCACAGAGGACCCATCATGGGCCACTAATGCCATGTCCACTCCATCTCCAGGTGGCAAAGGTCAGCCTCCAAATTCACAGACTCGGACAGTTGGTGACTGATGCAGGGCACAGTTACCAGGAAATAGGCAGCAGACATTTGGGGGAACCTGACTCATTGCTGCCAGGCGCCAAGGGGTACCAACCACAGGATTGCCTTCTGCTCAGGGAAGAATGTTAATCGCTCCCACGTGCCTGGAGCTCACAGCCACACCATGCTCTCAGTGTAGTGTGCAAGCGGCTTTCTGCTCCTGCCCCACCTCCTCCTGTGACTCTGTAAACATGGTCGTGCCAGGCAGGCGCTCTCACCGCATCAGAGAGTGATTTGTTTCAGCAAGAATTTGAAGCAATGGGAATGTCCTTCTGGCTTTAATAATGGCACAAGGAATGTGTGTCTCCTGGAAGCTTTGGTGCATTTGAAATTCAGGGGTCTGAATATCTGGGCATAGCCCCTGCTAACCCACAATGCCCCTTGGACAATTGTTGGTGACCCTCCAGTTGGGAGAATCCAGAGTGACGATAGATGAGTGTCCATATGGGAAGACCTCCCAGAGACAGGCCTGGGCCCCTGCCATCGCCATGGCCCTCCTCCCTTGGGTCCTGCAGAGGGCAGAGTGACTGTGGCAGTGAAGGCCACATGGAGAACAGCAGAGGCTGCTAGCCCCACTGTCTTGTGCTGACAAGGACAGAGGGTTTTCCGATTCGCTACAGCTCTGCCGTCAGCCTCTCCTAGCACTGAAGGACTAGGAGGTTAATGTCAGTGAGGAAACTCGGCGATTGGAGATTCAGTCAAACTCCCAAAGTCCATCACATCAATAAGGAGGCCTTTGGTAGAAGCCTTAGATAATGCACAATGACCCCTGTGCATCCAGGGATGTTGGTTCCAGGGTCCGCAAGAGATCCTATCCACATATAACCCAAACACACCCTCCTATGTGCTTCAGATCACCTGCAGACCACTCCAAATACCTAACACATTAGACCGTGTAAGTCATCGCTACGCTGGACCTTTAGAAAACACCAAGGAAAGCATCTGCCCATGTAGATAAGGACACAGCGCCTCTGCCCTGGAGGCGAGTGCCCCATCTGCTTGTCATCCAAGGCTGGGTGCACCTGCAGACTAGAACCCTCAGTGCTGGTGCTGAACTGCAGCCACAGTCCTGCCTTTTCCTTCCCTTCTCCCTCCTCCTTTTCCTCCTCCTCCTGCTCGTCTTCCTCTCCCTCCTCCTCCCCTTCCTCTCCTTCCTCCTCCTCCCTCTTCCCCTCTTCTTCTCTCTTTCTCTTCCCATCCCTCCTCCTCTTCCTCTCCATCCTCCTCCTCTCCCTCTTCCTCTCCCTCATCCTCCCACTTATCCTCTTCCTCTCCCTTCTTTCTCCCTCCTTCCCTCCTTCCCACACTCCCTCCCTCCCTCCCTCCTTCCTCCCTTCTTCCTCCTTTCCTGTTTCTCCTCCTCTCCCAATCCCTCCTCCTGCTGCTGTTACTGTTCACGGCTCTTTTGCTGTTTGTTTTCTAGGCAAGTTCACTATGTGGCAGAAGCTGGCCTCGAACTCCTGATCCTCCTGCCTCTGCTGCCAAGTGCTGAGGTTAGAGGTGTGTTGCAACACCCAGATCCTTACCATTCTCTGCGGATAAAACTGAAGCTTGGGGACCCTGAGAGCAAGGGGCACAGTGGCTTCTTAGCACAGTGGCTTCATGCATCAGTGTGCCGCTGCAAAGCCAGGGCATGGGTGAGTGGCGGTCTTAAAGCACGCCCATTAAGTCTTGGACACATTTCCTTCAAGAAATAAGGGCTTGATCTCCCTCCTCCGGAATGTGGACTGTGTTTTGTGACCCCTCCTACCACGGACTAGGACTTTGCAGAAGTGAGACGTTTGGCTCCCAAGGACAGGTTACCCAAGGCATCCAAGCATGCTCCTCCCTTTTTCTTGAGTCCTCTCTGGGGCAAGCCATCTGACAGCATAAAGCTGCTTAGGCAGCTGGATGGAATATCCAATGCCAAGGAGCTTGAGCCCCCAGCAAGCAGCCACAAGGAACAGCACGGGCTGCCAAGAGCCCCGTGGGAGAGGCAACTCATTCAAGTCTTCAGAGGCCAACATCTTGCCTTCAGCCCCACACCAGAGCCTTCTGGCTAAGTGTCTCAGGATTTCCCCATGCAGACACTGTAGGCGAGGATGTTTATTGCTTCAAGTCACTCAGTTTAACAGTGATTGGCACACAGCAATAGAAAACTGCTACAGCATGACTTACGAATTCAGGAAATAGCCGTACAGAAAGCACTACATGCAACCGCCTTTCATCTTCACCTCACTCCCAACAGGGACAGCCAGCTGGGGTCATGGCACACACCCTCCTTTCACAGGGACTGGTCAACCAAAGAAGGCTGTAGAAGACTGAAGAGCAGTGATTCTCAGCCTGTGGGTTGTGCCCCCATAGGGGTTGCATATCAGATATTTATATTATGATTCATAACAGTAGCAAAATTAGTTATGAAGTAGCAACCAAAATAATTCTATGGTTGGGGGTCACCACGACATGAGGAACTGTATTAAAGGGTCACAGTGTTAGGAAGGTTGAGAACCACTAGCGTAGAGTCACTAAACATCTTAAACGGGACAGCAGCCTGCTGTGGTTTGAAAGTGAAGGTTCCCGGCTGCTGGTGTTGTGTGGGGAAGTCATAGAACCCGGGAGAGGTGTGATGTAGCTGGCAGAAGTAGGTTGCTGAGGACTGGCATAGGGTTATGTAGTCTAGTTATGTTCAGTAGACTCTGGTGTTCTGTTTCCTGATTGGTGGAAATACAACCAGCTTCCATACCAGCACCCAGAACCCCAGCAGGAGGGAACTGTGAGCAAAATGCTTCTTTTTGTCAGGTGTTTGCTCGTGGGAAGAGACATCAAGGTGACATGGAACCCTGCTGTGTTTGCACGACAGACAGATCTACCCTGTGGAAGACAGAGGAAGTCGACGAGGCAAGAGGGCAAGACGTGGTCAAGTTGGAAAGATGGGAACACACAGACAACCCAGACAGTGTTCAAGGTGCAATTACCAGGACCTATGGGCTTTCCTCCCTTCTCCTTAGCCCCCCAGTATGGTTAGGCATAGGCAAGGTGTTCAGGGACTCTTTAAATGTTTCTGACTTTGATGACCCAACACTTACTCAGGCCACCATCTCATTCTGCGTATGCAGTGGCCCAGGCAGAGGAAGGCACAGAATCCATCCGGAGTAGTTGGCCCAGCTTTCCAGCACACCCTGTTCAGGACAGGCATCGATCACACTTCCATCTGCCAGTTCCTGTGCTGAACCCTGGGGTGTTTTAAATTTTCTCAACATTCCTTCATGCTAGACACCTTCTTGATTCTTGTTTCACAAATTAGAACAGAGGTTCATAAACTACTATCCACAGGCCAAATCCCACTGACACTTTTTTGTGCAAATATTTGGGGAACTCAGTGGTGCTCAGATGTCTACATACTGTCTCCGGCTGCCTCCAGGGATAGTGACTGAGTGGAATGTTCATTGGGGTTGCGAGTGCTCGGACCCTGATTTAGAGCAGATGCACAGGCTGAGCCTTGTTCTGTGGAGCCAGGGAGCTGGAAGCACCACACATCTGCCCTGCTTTTACGTTTGCCTGTTATTATACAGACCTGGGTTTTGAGGTGGTCGCTCTCTGCTTTCCCTTCATCACAAAGCAGGGTAGCTTAGGGAAGCTGCAATTTGAGGTCTTTGGAAGCTCCCAGTGTAGTCTAAGGGTCAGCAAGGGAGAATGTCGAAACTGTTCCCAGGAGTGTGGCAGGAGGCCCTAGGGGACAGCTAATTATAGGCTTGGGTTTGTGTGTGCTCCACTTGTATCTTTTGTCTATGAAAAAAAAAAAGGAATGGGGACTGGGTCTCCTGTTTCTCCAGCTTAAACTCTAGGGACCTCACAAGGAGCAGGCCCAGTCAGAAAGAAAAAGAAAGGGATTGGGGGAGAGAGAGGGCAGGTGAGCACTCAGCCTCATGCCTGTTTGCTACTGAGTCGATCTATTGGGAGCCTGTCCCCTACATCTCCAGCTGGCCTATCAGTCAGCAGAGTTGATTTCCTGTGCTCTGGCGCCTGCATTTGGGCTCTGTTCTTTCCCTGTGGATATTTTTCAGTGTAGACTAAAATCCCATTCTCTCTCAGAGTGGCTCTTTAAAAAATTCACCTTTGTAGCTGGAGGTGGTGGGACACACCTTTAATCCCAGCACTCAGGAGGCAGAGGCAGGCAAAGCTCTGAGTTTGGGGTCAACCTCATCTACATAGCAAGCTTTGGGCCAGCCAAGGCTACATAGTGAGACCCAGTCTCAATAAAAAACAACAAAAATCCTACCTTGTGGTTGGAACCAGCGGGACTAAATGCAGACAGAACAAAGAGCAGAGCAGAGAGGGGGCGGGGCTCAGAGAAGGTGAGGCAATACCCACCAGGAGCTCTGGCCCTCAAAGAGATGCTGGCTGCACAAAAGGCTTTGGAAATGTGTGCAGAAGCCTGAGTCATTGCAGCCCCCACAGAACTTACCTTTAACAGTTCTGCCTTCAAGAACCATTTTCTCTAGATGCTGGGATCCACCCTCAGAGCCCCAGCCCCACCTCTTACCCTCCTGTGGCTTGGTCTGTCTATGGTGTCAACCTTGGGGCAGCTGGGCATCAGCACAGAGTCTAGAAAACAAGATTGTCCTTCTAGGGTCTGCTCCAGGGAGGCTAAATTTAACTGAGGATCTTCCTACCCCATCCTGAGGAACCAGGGCAGTATGTGCTTGAGAGCATCTGTCTTGGGTCCTATCATTTCTCCTCCATTAGCCTGAAAGATTCTGACCTCCGAGGTCCTGTTCACCCTGGGAAAAGAGAGAGAAAGAGGTCACCTGAAACACCAGTTGCATGTTCCTGGCACTTCAGGAGCATGACAGAGTGTAACCCAAATAGGTTATGGAACCTTCAGAGGTAGGGCACTGCTGGGAGAAGTGGATCACTGGGGGTGGACCTTGAGGGTTTGATAGCCTGGCCCTATTTCCTGATTGAAGATGCAATGTGACCAGCCAGCCAACTCACACTCCGACTGCTGAGGCTTTCCTACCCTAACAAACTATATCCTTTCCTAAATAAAGTCAACATGAACACTTCCTGTTGCTTCCTGTTGCTATTTGGTTTCAACAATGAGAAAGGTAGCTAACATGGTCTCCTTGTGCTCCAGACCCAGTATTAGGTAAGTGGGGTTTGAAAATGAGCCATCCCGGGATTGCTCAGAGCTCCCAATCCCAGTAGAAGCAAGGCAAAGACAAGGAGGTGGACCATCAGCAGAATCACCTTCTCCCAAAGACATCCACACACTAGTCCCCAAACCTGTGACTGTGATTCTAACAAGGCACAGGATAAGATAAGGGCTTTGAGAATAAGAGATTATCCTGGGTCAACCAGGCGAGTCCCAGGGACTCCCAGGGGTCCTCAGATGGCAGGCAGGACAGTGAGGTAGGGAAGGAAGTGTGGTAGTGAGAGCAGAGGTCGGAACAATTCCAAATGAGAGAGAGAGAGAACCAGCTGCTG
>CABHPR010130147.1:2784-25865 GCA_902168415.1 Peromyscus melanophrys | reverse complement strand
CAGAATATGAGTAGAAATTTGGGCAATAAAGCTTGTTCTACGGGGCTAGAGATGGTTCGGCAGTTAGGAGCAGAAACAGTTCTTGCAGAGGACCTGAGTTAGGTTTCCACATTGAGTGGCTTAGAACTAACTGTAACTCCAGCTCTAGAGGATCTGACACCCTCTTCTGGATTCTGTAGGCACCTGCACTCACATGCACATACCCCATCACATGCATGTATACATACTATCAAAAATAAAAATGAGAGAGGGGGAAGGGTAAAAGAGAGCAGGTTGGGGGCAGGAATAGAGATTTCTGAGGAGAGCATACTTATAAATGAGGGGTGTTACCATAAATTGAAAGAAAGGCTAACCTTGACACTATCTTGCAAAGAAGTTGGCTGAATTGTGCTCTTGTAGTGCTTCAGGGAAGACAGGACTTCAGAGTGATGATTCAGAACGTTTGGCAGCAGATATCGCTGAGCAAATTGTTGAAGATATGGTATGTCTTCTCTTGACTGCTCACAGTAAAATTCAGGGAGAGAAAAACAAATCACAGATGGAATATATAATCAAAAGGGAGGCAGGATTTAAAGAATTGGAAAATTCTCAGGCTGTAAAGAATAAGAAAATTGTTATGGGGAACACTCAAAGGGTAAGACAGAAGCTACATGTTACCTGTCAGACATTGGAAGAATAACTCTAATAGCATTCAGAGATTGCTGGGTGCTGCCCTTCCCACCTCAAAGTCAAAGCACCAAGTCTTTATGGGAGAAAAATCTTGAAGAAGAATCTGACAATCATAGAGCCTCACCATTCACTGCCATGAGTCACCTAAGGTATCTGCCTCTGCATTTTGTCACCACTATCCTTGGCCACCTTGGATGTGGTGAATCAGTGTGTCCACATGTGGCGTAGGATTCAGTGTACACCTAGCAGAAGTTGCAAGCAGAGAATCTCAGCAGATATGTGGAGCCTCCTTCATTAAAATGTAGAGTGAAAGCTGCAAGACCAGTACGGCCTCCAGACAGATATCCAAAGGTCCCAGGGAGCCTTGAGACCCAAGTAGATGAGTGTTATGACCACATAAGGGTCAGACCATCAAAAATAGCCCCTGTGAGGACATCCCCAGCATAATCATGGGATCAGGGTCACTCTAAAGATTCCAGAACAATAGTACTAAGAAAATATATCCAACTCTAGCATGGAAGATTCGATGGTGGTTAATATTGACTACCAATGATCAGGATTTAGAATTCCATAGGCAAGAAGTGCTGAGAATGTCTGGGAGGGAATTACTAGATTGCGTTAACTGAGGAGAGAATATCCACCCTGAATATGAATGAAAACATCCCACTGGCTGGCATCTGGACTGGAATAAAAGGGAAAAGTAAGCCGAGCAGCAACACTCATCTCTTTCAGCCTCCTGACTATGAATACACCTAGAGCAGCTGCCTCATGACCCAGCCATCTTCCTTCCCCACCATAATGGATTGTACCCTCAAACTGAGAACCAAAATCAAGCATCATTTCTTTCTTAAGCTGTCTTTATCAGATGCTTTATGACAGTAACAGGGAAAATCACTAATACAGAGATGTAGGCAAATGACTACAAGCCATGAGACTGTGTGGATTGTACCATCAAACAATGAGGTCTGGGTTTCTCCAAACTTCAAGGCCAGGCCCCACACCAGTGTCTCTAGACGGTGATCCACGGAGCCCAAATCGATGAATTTGGACCTTTAAGATATAGTGATTTGCCCTGTAGGGTTTTTACTTCCTCCTTTCCTAGTTCTCTCTGTTGGGGTGGTAATATCTAGCAGACACCTGTCTCACCGTTATAATTTTTCTTTTACTTTTGAGAATATAATATAATTACATAATTTCTTTCTTCTCTTTCCTCCCTCTAAGCCCTCCTATGTAGTCTGACTTGCCTTCTTTCAAATCCATGCCATCTTTTATTATTGTTATTACATGAAGACACATGTGTGTGTGAGTGTGTATGTGTGTATTCTAAATATAACCAGCTCAGTCTGCATACTGTTATATATATTTATATATTTATTTTACATATTTTTTTTCAGGACTGACTGTTTAGCACTAGACAATCAATTGGTATTCTCTTCCCTGAGGAAGACTGTATCTACTCTTTCAGAATTCCTCAGTTGCCATTAGTTCTTTGTGTAGGGCGGAGTCCTCATGGGCTTCCCTTGTCCATTTGAGCATGCCTGTTGTTCTTATTCAGCTCATGTTTAGGCAGTCATGTTGGTGATACTTTATGACTGTAGCTTCTGTATTACTAGGAGACACTGTCTTATAGTAAAGTCCCTGATCCTCTGGTTTTTACGATCTTTCCACTCCTTCTTCCACAATGCTCCCTAAGCCTTAGGTGTCGGGATTGTTTTGTACATGTATCTATTGGGACTGGGCTCTGTAACTCTGTATTTTGATTGTCTGGAATGTTCTCCATCTGTTGAAAAGAGAAGTGTGTTTGATGGATGATGAGGACTACAATTATATGTGGGTACAAGGACAAACATTTAGAGTGTAGTTAGGGTTTATGCTGGTTTAGTGAAGTGGCGATTGTAGGTTCTCCGCCAAGATCCATGCCTTCACTAGCCCAGGGTAGTTGGCTAGTTTTCCAGTAGCAGGCGTGGTTTCTCCTCTTGTTGAGCAGGTCTTATGTCCAATTGGTTGACCCTCCAGAAGTGGAAGGTAAGCCCCTATTTCTGAAGACACCAAGTACTTCAGACATAGAGACCAGAGATTCCTGAGCTAGAACTGACCTGAATGTCTCCTCCCTGAGGACTAGCTTTTATGGTACCACAAGGCATCATGCAAGCTTCCAAAGGAAGAAGGCAACCAACAGTCCTACCCAGCTATGAAACATGAACTATGAAAAACAACCAGGCCATGAGCCATAACAACAACCAGCATGGTATGATAACTCTAAGGGTTGTTCAGATCTTGCTGGTCACTAACATCTCTAATTGGACTCATCACTATATTTTAGAAGTGCATAACATGCTTTATTTCACAAGCTCACTGCTAGAAGGGTAACTTTCTTCATGATGTAATGTCTCATCCAGGTCTAGTCAACATTTATGTGGAGCTTTGGATTTGTACTTCAAAGTCAATGTGAAATTAATTAGTATTTGGGGGAATTTTGAAATGGAATGAATGGAATATGTGCATGTACATATGATATGTGAGGACATGAATTTGGGGGTCTAGAGAATAAATGCTATCATCTGCATGTTAATCTCTTCTAAAAATTCATGTTGAATATTTAGTCATAATATAGTAATATTTACAGGAGAACCTTTACAAGAGGTGGTTAGGTCATGATGCTTCTGTCCTCGAGGTTGGAATTACTATTGTGAAAAGTCTGCAGAGAGTGGGTTTGTCAACTTTAACATTCCCCTGACCCCACCAGTGAAGCTCCAACAAGAGACACTATCTTTGGACCACAGATCCATCCTCATTCACTAAATATGTTAGCCACTGTATTTGGGCTTTCAATTCTATAGAACTATAAGAAACTTCTATTGTTATAAATCTCAAAGCCTGAGGTAATTTGTTACAGCATCAAGAACAACTTAAGATAGTGCAAATTAGTAACTCAAGCAAGGTCATACAAAGTTTCAGCACCAGAGCTTGGATTTACATACCACAGTAGTGTGGCTATGGTATCCTGGTCCTAATCTCTGTAATACAGTTTAATTGCTTTCCTGCCATGCTGAGCAGGATGGCATTAGATAATTATTTTGAGGCATGATGTGCATTTTGGGAAAGGTTAATCTTTAATGATGACTATACAGCAGAATCTCACCCAGTCTTCTTAGTAATTATGTCAGAGCAGAGTGCTATTACATTATTCTACTTAACATAGTTGATGAAGAACTAGGGAAGAGCAGGATGAGAGCCAGTGTGGCCACTTTCTTATACCTCCTTGTAGATATTACATCGACTCCATCACCAACTCACGAGTTCTTTATAGAAATCCATTTAATATTTCTTACCTAAGCCAAGAAGGAACGTTTAAACAAAATCACTGACCCCTGAGTGCATTTTCCTCCCTGGCAGACTTTGCCTCACTAATATCACATTGAGTTGAACTCAAATCACCTCCAGTTCCCACTTGACTCCTTGGTGTTCTGTAGGTTTTGTGTAGACCATGAAGTGCTGGTTGTCATAGCGGTCCAGTGAGGCCACTATTGTAAAGCTTGAAATTTGTCTTTTTAAAGATAAGTATTAGGTTAAAGAATGTTTGACCCACTATAAAAGATTATTACCTGCAGCAGGAATATGTGTATTCTACTTTGGAGCCAGTTCCTTTAAGTGTCCAAAGTAAATTTTTCTGGTTATTCATAATAGAATCAACTAGGTTGTTGTGCAAATATAAATGCCTAGTCTTAAATTTGTTGAGTGAAATTTGGAGGCAGAGTTTAGGAGATCTGAATTTTTGATGATTTCTAGTCTAGGTATGTAACTCATTTGGTGGAGTGTTTGCCTAGCAAGCACAAAGTTCTGCATTTCATCCCTAGCACCACATAAGCCAGATATAATGGTACAAGCCTGTAATCCTAGCACTCTGCAGGTTTAAGCAGGAGGCTCAGGAATTCACAATCATCCTTTGCTACATAAAACCCTATCTCAAAAACATGTGTATTGAATCAGTTCCTCAGATGACTCCTCCACTTCCCAGCATTGGAAGTAACTCATTCAATGCTGCCTGGCCTTTGCTTCAGCACTAGTCCCCAGAGTCCCATGAGCTCTTCATTGGCATCTAAGCATTTGTCATCTAAAATGGGTCATGAGGGACCCACATTAAACGCTGTTTCCAATGTGTCTGTGAGGGTGTTTCTGATGGAGGTACGATTTGAATCAGTGAATCTAGTAAGCAATCACCCTCAACAGTGTGGTTAGGCTTCATCCATCCACTGAGAGACAGTTCAGGCAAGAAAGCAAGAACTCCTCTCTTTTTTGCACTCATCTATTGCTCTGAGATTATTATTTGTACCACTGTTTCCCTGAGCTCTTAGGGCTTTAGACTCAATCTAAACTACAGCACCAGTTTTCCAGGGTCTAGTCATATATGTGTCACATAATGGAACTTATAATATTTTGTAATTGTATGAGCCAATCTTTCATAAGAAGTGTGTGTGTATGTGTGTGTGTGTGTGTGTCTGTCTGTCTGTGTCTGTGTCTGTGTCTATGTCTGTGTGTGTGTGTGTGTGTGTGTGTGTGTGTGATCTATTTCTTTGGAGAAACTACTGGTTCTGATTCTCTGAAGAAACTGAGCAATATTGACACTGTATAAAAGCTGAATAACAAGGTAGTGGACAAGTACAGTAACTTCCTTTCCTGTATAAGGAATCCATTTGGATGGTACCTTTAAATGACTCAGATGTAGTTGGTTTCTTCACTGTAAATACACATGGCCTAGGAGATAAATTTGTTTTTATTTTGACAATATGCATAGTCCCTGATCTGGCACCAGACTACAGTAAATCATAGTCAGTGAACAGCTTTTATCTCAGATGACATCTGGTTAGTTCAGGCTGGTGATAGTGCTCTGTGGACAAGAGTTCTGAGACTGAATTGGGGCACAGTGATCCGGATATCATCTGTTATCCATGTCTATGTGGAAACAACATGGAGAAGTAGTGGCTAAGACAGAAATGTGGCAATACCAGGTAGCCAAGTATATCATCAAAATATATTCATCAATAAATGCATAAAGATATTCTACACATTGTATTAGCTGTATCATCTCTTATATAGAAATTGTCACATTTTTCCTAGACTTGTCTTCATATGTCATTCAGAACCTTGAGGAAATAAGGACTGCAGACTTAGCTCAGTTGGCAGAGTACTTACCTAGCATGCATGAATCCTGGGTTCAATTCCCAGCACCACACAAGCTAAGTGTGGGGGTGCACGGCTGTAATCTTAGCACTCAAGAGGCATAGGCAGGAGGGTTTGAAGTTCAAAGTCATCCTCAAATATTTGGTAAGTTCAAGACCTGCCTGGGATACATGAGACCCATTCTCAAAATAAGAGGAATTGGTCTTATTTCTTTTACATCTACCAGATATGCAGATCTTTGAGTCAGATTAGTTGAAAGCTGTAGAAGGTCAATTTTAGACAGTTTCCATTCTATTAATACTAAATACACACACACACACACACACACACACACACACACACACACACACACAATCTAAAACAAGAAAATATTTTTTGTTTGTTTGTTTGCTTTTTTGTTTTGTTTTGTTTTTCAAGACAGGATTTCCCTGTGTAATAGCCACAGCTGTCCTGAAACTCTGTAGATCAGGCTGGCCTCAAACTCTCAGAGATCCCCCTGCCTCTGCCTTGAGTGTTAGGATTAAAGGCATGCACCACCATGCCCAGCTAAGGAAACATTTTTTTTTTTGTATATCTCTCTGAATATATATTTCAGGAAGTTTCTGCAGTAGTAGATTTCCACATGACTTCTTTGAGAGGTCTTTAGTGTTAGCTACTCCTCTTCATAATCCCTCCTCTGCTCTCCCCTTCCATTCCCATTTAGCCTCTCCTATTCCTTTATTCCCGTTGGCCCTTTGAACCACTGTATTCTATCTCTCCACACTTGAAATCATCTCAAGGACCCCTGCTCATTTCCTGACTATCATGAGTATTCCAAATAGAGCAAACATACCTGAGGGTCCATGAATGAAAGAAAACATGTAACATTTTATTTCTGGGTCTGGATTGCCTCATTCAGAATGATTTTTTTTTCCAGATCCATCTATTTACTTGTAAATTTCCTAATTTCATTTTTCTTTATAGCTGAGTAATATCCCATTGTGTACTACTTGCATTATTTATACATTAATTGATGGGGTCTAAATGGGGTTACCCTATCATGGGGCAGCAATGTCCCACTAGACACTACAGGTTAGCAAAGAAAAATCATAGTGCCAGGAATAGGTTACCTCTTTTTTTAGTTAACCAGCGAGGCCTCCTAGACACACCAAACATTATAGGATATTGCCAGCGTTCTTTGTTACCTTCCAGAACATAGTGGTAAGACCCTATTGCTGAAAACACCACACATTTGAGTCATAGAACATAAAGAAATCAAGCCGGTACTCACATGGAAGTTCCCTCTGCACTGGCTAGCTTTCATAGTGCTAGAGGGTGCTATGCATGATACCGTAGTAGAAAACTACTTATCAATCTCACTCAGCTGCAAACCCTGTGAGTATAATAATGACTAACCCAACAAGATACGACCACTGGTGGGACAGTGGCAAAAATGTCATGGGAGTAACCAGACACTTTCAGATTGAATTTAAGGCCTGCTCCACAAGACATAACCCATATTGAGTACCATATTCAAGGCCAAGAACCTACGACTAGATAGGCCATAGACACTACAGGAGAACTTACTATTATTCTGCCAAATGGACGTAGTACTAAACCAACTTCTGATGACGTCATTATATCCACAGATTGACGTATCTCTCAACCTACATCAGAGAAGCTTCTTTTGTGAGTAGATGGTAATTAACACAGAGACCAACAACTAACTGGTCAATGTGCAAAGAACAAGAGACTGTGAATTGTTCAACCCTAAATGAGATATCTGTACCAACCCAGTGATCTGTATCAGGCTTTACCTTTCTTTTGCGGGGGGGGGTGGGGGGGGGGGGGGCGCGGGGGGGGTGTCACCAACCAGCTCCCAAATCATGACACTGAAACTTACTAGTTTTGAATGCTTGGCCCAGCTTAGGCTCATTTTGGGCTAGCTCTTTTAACTTAAACTAACACGTTTCTCTTTATCTACCTTTTGCCTCGGGGCTTTTTACCCTTCCTTCTGTATATCTTACTTTCAGCACTTCTTGTGTCTGGCTGGCAGGTGGCTGCCTGGCTTCTAGCCCCAGGCATGTCCCTCTCTTTCTCTCTCATTCTCTCCTCTCTCTTCTTTCGTCTTTCTTCTCTCCTGAGCTTAGATTTCTCCTCCTATTTATTTTTCTCTCCCTGGCAGCCTCACCTGTCCCTCTTCTTCCTAACTACTGGTTATTGAGCTCTTTATTAGATCCATCAGGTGCCTCAGGCAGGCAAGGTGAAACAGCAACTCATCTTCACATAATTAAACAGCTGCAGCAGAAACAAGTGTAACACACCTTTATACAGCTGAAGTAATATTCCGCAGCATAAACAAATGTAACACATCTTTGCCCAGTTAAAATAATATTCCACAATAATGGTGGTTGCAAAATGGGAGACAAAAAGACTGTAAGAACTACAGCTGGTGGGTTGCTACAAGAAAACAGGTTTCCAGACACAGAGGGCAGTCGCACACCTGAACTCCCAGTACTACGACAGTGCACACAAGACCTGCATAAGCTCAAGCCACACAAAATCCCAACATGGAGAGGAGGGGTGAGCATGAAGCCTCACCCCCAGCTAAGAAGTTATCAGTAATCGACAGCTAGAAGAGAGGGAGGGAGAGCCATTTTTTTAAGAGTGTAGTCTCTTTTTTACTGAAATAATTAAAATGAATTACATCCGTCTCCCTCTTCCCTTTTCTCTCCTCCAACCCCTTCCATGTCCCGCCCCCCCTCACTGCCTCCCAAACTCATGGCTTCTTTTTCTTTAATTTTTATTATTTCCTATATGTAGAAATACCTAAATGCAACATTCTGAATCCATTCCATGTTGTTTGTAAGTATATGACCTCAGAAATGGCCACATCGACCTGGATGAACAGTTAGGGGCTCATCCCTGGAGATCACTAGTCCTTCCTCTCCCAGTACCCCTTAGTTGTCTATAGTTCTCTGTCTAGGAGTGGTACCCTGTGAGATTCCCTGTCCATGGGCTTGACTAAATCTGAAGTGTTTGTAGATATTGACACCAGAATAGCCCACAAATATTTGGTTTTTTAAGTCTAAAGCTTAGGAAGGGACTACTTTCTAAAGATAAAATTTGAACTTATCAGCATCTAGATGGTAGTTAAAAATCACAGGTATAGGCAGATTGGGTTATACAGGAGGTAGGAAAAAGGAGACTTAGAAAAAAATTCATTATGTAAAGTATTTCTGGAATTTCATGTCAGCTAGGTTGTTTTACATATTGTACTTGAGATAATTTATATCAATAACTCTTGCATTCTAGAAAGCAAGAATGGAGCTGAGGAGCTGGCTCGGTGGGTAGGTAAAGTTCTTGCTGCATAAACAAGAGAATCTGAGTTTGGATGCCCAAGAATCGTGTAGAAAGCCAGGCCTAGTAGATGTACTTATAAACCCAGTGCTGCAGGGTGAGTACAGGCAGGTCCTGGGAGTCCACTGTTCATCGAGTTCAGCTAAATGCTGAGGTCCCAGTTTGGTGAGAGACCCTAACTCAAAAACCAAAAAAAAAAAAAAAGATTAAGAAGCAATTAAGGAGATACCTCAAATTCAACCTCTTCCCCCACCCACTTTATTTGCGACCTTGTGGGAGAGACCTTCTGTACATATGCATAGAACACACAGACACTCACACACACAAATACCAAGAAAAAAATTAAATATAAATATTATTTAACTAAATCATATTAAACTTCATTATTGTTGGGGGAAAATCATAGGCTACTAAAACCCAACACAACTCTTATCTTCAGGAAGATAATTTGGGAGGAAAATAAATCTTTCCATTTAGAACTCACGCATTTTGTTCCCTCCTTCTGGTAGTATTTATGGTTGAATTATAAAAATCTGGAGCCAGAAAATCTACAAGTGCCAACCCAACTATAAGTTCTATAATGACTACATAATCAATGTCTGAACAGAGCCAAGAGAAGAGTTCCTATCTCCATCATCCCTAGTCGGCTTCAAAAGCCAGAGGGTCTGTGTGAGATGGCCTTTTCTACAGCCCTCGGGTGCTCAAAGCATCACTCAAGGGGCCAGTACTGAAGGAAGGCTTTCAAACACATCTGGGAACAAAGATGCATTTCCTTGCATCAAGATTCTTCACTAGAGCAACGGCTGTGAATGGAGAATATCTTTCTTAAGTAAAGAGAAACAACTAATTGAAATAGTTAAGAAGGAGCATTCAGATTTTGTCAGCAGAGGCTGGAGTGATGATTCAGTGTGGGAGGTACTTGCTTTGTAAGCAGGAAGACCTGAGTTCAATCACCCCAACCTAGAAACAACAAACAAAACAAAACAAAACAACAGAGACAAAACAGAGGTGGTGGCACATACGTGTATTCCCAGTGCAGGGAAAGCAGACACAGGAGATCCTTGGGACCCACTGGCTAGCCAGCCCAGCCTAATTGGTGAGATACCAGCCAGTGAGAAACTTTGTCACACACACAAATAAAGCAAGGTAGAAAGAACTGAGGGATGTGTCTTCTGGCTTCCACATGCATGAGCACACATGCACATGTATACATACACACTGAGTCAGATAGATAGATAGATGATAGATAGATAGATAGATAGATAGATAGATAGATAGATAGATAGATAGATAGATGATTGATAGATAGATAGATAGATAGATATAGATGATAGATAGATAGATAGATAGATAGATAGATAGATAGATAGATAGATAGATAGATAGACTGATAGACAGATAGACAGATAGACAGATAGACAGATAGACAGATAGACAGATAGACAGATAGACAGATAGATAGATAGATAGATAGATAGATAGATAGATAGATAGATAGATAGATAGGCAGGCTTATATGTATATATACTTATATACATATATAAGACTGTATATTTGTATATACAGTCTTCTGTTTATATACATTCACATACTACAGACACAATTTGTTTGAGAATCCAGGAAAGAAGCTGCAGTGTGAAGGCCAAGGCAAAACAGGAGAGAGAGAAGGTAGATGGAAAACTTCGTTCAATATTAGGAATGTTTTTGTCAGAGAGAGACAACCCTAGGCAGCCTTTCACAGCTGGAACAAAGAGGAGCTTGTAACCGCCCAGCACTCTGAGCTCACTGGAAAAACGCTGCACAGTTCCAAGCCTGAGCATGGATAATTTCAAGCCTGCTTTCCATATGCTGCTACTGTGCTGAGGGCTCCTTTGTCACACTTAGCAGGCAGCTCCCTGGTGCTGCCCATGTGTTTGCATTGTGCTGTCTGACAGAGCTTGTCTGCACATCAGCACAGACATTGTTACGAGCCCTGAGGGCTGAATGCAGTGTCTAGATCAGAGAGCAAGGGCTGAGCAGCTAAGGAAAACCAGGCAGTGTGGGAGCCAGGAGTCTAACCTCTCCCCAGCCCCAGCTCCTAACTGTGACTACCTGTAGGCAATGGCTTGTACCCAAACAAGCTCTATGCAGACCTGGCCTTGGGTTTTGAGGCAATACTGTGAAGCATGGAACTGGCTGTCAGTCAACCCAAGTCTGAATCTTTCTGTTGACATGTGTGAGCTGAAATGATTGGAATCAGGACTCTGTATTTTTGTTCCCAAGAAGATGAATGGTTTGTGCAACAAATACACTCAATAAGCAAGCAATTGCCATTAAATTCATACCGATTTCTATTAACAGGAAAATACAATAATTCTTCTGCCTCATAACTCTTTAGAAGCTTGAAAAGCCTCTCCTTGCCCCACCTCTAGGAGACATCTCTTGGCTTGAATCATACCACCTGTCCTGCCGTTTACGCAAAGGGAAAAGACTTCCTCAGACCCTCATTTTTCCAGACAATTCCTCATGGACGATGCTCATCATTACATCGCCTTCCAAGTGAGGAAGTTAATTTCCAAAATGAATAACCCACCTAACAGAAAGACACTTCACTTTCTCTTCCCTCGAGTTGGCGCTGACAAAGAGGCCCCGGCATGAAACACCATCATAACATTTTCAGGCACAGCCGTTCTGCTCTTAATGGGATTTGAAGAAAGACAGTTCAATCCTATGTGCTATCTGAAGGCTTGAAAGGAGTCTTTAATAATTAGAATACTCATTACCTGCCCCCTCCAGAAGTTCCCATTTTAATTTTCACTTGCCTTTTGTGTTAGAAGGAAGAAAAAAACACAAAGCGTCAGACAGATCAGACTAGCTCTCTTCGTAAGCAAGCTCTGTCTGTCACAATAATGACACCTCCTTAAATATATGTTGCCTTGTTCCCCCTAAACAAATAATGTTAATAAAAACCTGTTCATATCAGTGAGATTGAGTTCCCATAAACTTGCCTCTCCACTCACTTGGTCAATCACCAGCTAGTGAGTTCCTACCAATGCTTGGGATGTGTTCATAGATCTAAGCTCTTTATTGGCATCTACCTTTTAGGGAAGAAACTGTAACATAGAAAGCTGAAAATTCCAAAGCCTGAGACATACAATGTTGTCCTCACATCTGTTCCCTATTTTTCTCACTGCTGTGACCAATACCTCACAGGAAGCAATTTAAGGACCAGTGAGATGGTCCAGCAGGCAACGGCATTTGCAATACAAACCTGTACAGCAGATTTTGATTCTGTGATCCTGTGAAAGATGGAAGGAGAGAATGAGCTCCACAAAGTTATCCACTGACTTCCACATGTGTGCCCACACACAAAAATCCAAGCACACACAGAATAAGAAACATTTAATTTAAAAATAAAAGTTAAAAAGAAGCAGTGTGTGTGTGTGTGTGTGTGTGTGTGTGTGTGTGTGTGTGTATGTGTGTGTGTGACAGAGAGGGAGAGGGAGAGGGAGGGAGAGGGAGAGGGAGAGGGAGAGGGAGAGAGGGAGAGGGAGAGAGAACGGCACGCACATGCTTATTTTGGCTTACAGTTTGCGAGAAGACAGTCCATCATGGCAGGCAATGCATGGTAGAAGGAACAGAAGGCTGATTGGCCAAATAGTGTCATGGGGCTGGGCTATAAAAATCTCAAGACCTACCCCCAGTGACTCATTTCTTCCAGCAAGCATCTACTTCATAACGGTTCAACAACCTTCCCAAAGAGTGCCCCCAGATGAGAGAACCAAGTATTTAGATATATGAACCTCTGGGGACACTTGACATTCAAACACCACCACTGCTCACTTTAATTTCATCGCCATCCATTAAGTTCCTCCCTGTGTTGCACATTTAATCAAGTTAGTAAAGCAGAAGTAACTTGAACTAAAATACGGGTCTATGTGTAAAAGGTGAGAGATGATCTTTGGAACAGAACTTGTAGTCTCACATGCAGCAATATGTTCATATGACCTGTGATGTCACATACCAACCCCAGAATAGCAGTTCCTGACTTTTGTGATTCTCACAACTGTTCCTAGCCTACTAATTGAGGCTGTATTTTCAATAGTGTCTAATGCATGTCTTGCAGTTCCTGATGACCAATTTCTTCATAATCCCCCACCCTGTACTCTGAAGAATTCTGAAACATGTACATGCTCTGTATTATCTGCCTTCTTTTGTTTACATTTTTGACACATCTATTTCTTGTTAATAACCTTAGTTTTCTTTCATTGTTGTAAAATGTGACTTTAGATGGCATATCAACATGTATCCATTCTAATGTTGATAAGTCAAGCTTGCTTTGAGTTTAGCATTATGGTCCTGCTATTACCTGTATTCTTGTGTGTCTTTGCCACATAAGCATAAACGTGAACATTTGACTATGTTTGTGGCATCTGTAGCTTCTTCTTCTGTATCCTTTCATGACTTTTACTCAAGTTGTACCCCAGATTCCAATTGCCCACACCCGAAGGACCAAAGTCCTTGCTGCCTACAAACCAAGAAAGCCAGAATACCCGGGGAAAGGTCACTTGTTTTCCTACAACCCAGGGAAGGAAAACACAGTTGTGAGGTTATTCCTTTAGATGAGTCCAATATTCTTGTTCTGTCTGAGTTGCTGGGCTTTCCCAGGAAGAAGCTGCAGGTGCCATGAGGGTCTCTAGGCTGATGTGGCTCTATTGATGGGCATCAATTCTACTTGTGATTTCCTTATCTTCTCCTCCACTGGTATTTACTGGGATCAACTCCCTTGAAGCAGATGCATTTAGAACTTCGTCCAGGTGACCGCTCCCAAGAAATTTGAAGTAAAATGATTTATTCCTCTACTCAGTACTCTTTACATAGTGATGATTCTCCTGGCACTGTGCTTGCCTGCTAGACACAAAGCCCTGAGTTCAATCCCCAATATGGCATTAAGTGTGATATGGCATATCTGCTATCCTAGCACTTGAGAGGTAGAAGAAGGAGGAGTAAAAGTTCAAGATCACCTGCAACTGTATCCTGAGTTTAAGGCCAGTCTGGGCTACATGAGATCCTAACTAAAAACTGGTGATTACAATACAAATCTTTAACTTACTAAAGCTCAACAGAATTAATAGATGCACAATATCTCAGATGCCTTAACGAGTTGAGATGCATTTATTCCATTTGTGCCTCTTTCTTTTGTGATCATACTGTCATATTTCAGATATACTTTAAACCCAATAATGTATTATTATACATTGTATAGTGCATATTAATTTAGAGTTGTCCACATGCTCAGCCTGTGAGGGCACTGGAAAAGTCAGAACCCAGGACAGAGACAGAATACATGCTGTGCAAAAATGAAGGAGGATATCCCCATTTCTTATTTACATATCCTACTCTGTCCACTGGGCACTAAACTTACACCATGTTGTACAGTAGAAACATATTCTTCTATTTCCTACAGCTGGCCTGGGGAGGCAGCCCAGTGTGTAAAGTACTTGATATGCAAATAGAATGGTCTGAGTATGGATAACTAAAAAGAACCCATATAAAACCAGGCAGGGCGGTGTGATATGCAACCTGGGTCTTGCAGGTGTGGAGAAGACAAAAGAAGACCCCAGGAGCTTGCTGGCTGAAACAAGGTCCAGGTTTAGTGAAAGGGCCTGTGTCAGAAAATATAGTGGAGGACAATAGAGGGAGACACCTGACATTAATCTCTGGCTTCCACACATGCAATCATAAGGAGCATACCCATGCATATATGTGCATGCACACACACACACACACACACACACACACACACACACACACACACACACAGAGTTTCCCAGTGCCCCCTCTTTCTCAGAAGATAATTATGTCACCCCAGGGAGAGATTTACATATATGGACCTCCACAGGCCAAGTTTCTCACAGGAAACAAACAAACAAACAAAACACCAAGTGTCTGGTTAGTAGAAATTACCTACACCTACATATATGTCCTGTCTTAGTTAGGGTTTCTATGGCTGTAATGAAATGCCATGACCAAAAGCAAGTTGAGGAGGAAAGGCTTCCTTTGGCTTACACTCTCACATTGTAGTCCAATTTTTTTAATTTTTTTTATTAAGAAATTTTCTACTCACTCCACATGTTATCCACAGACTCCCCCTCCTCCCTCCTCCTACCCCCCAGCCCTCTTTCCCACATCCCCACATCCCCCAAATCGAGGTCTCCCATGGGGAGTCAGCAAAGCCCAGCACACTGAGCCTAGGCAGGTCCAAGCGCCTTCCCACTGCACCAAGGCTATGCAAGGTGTCAGACCACAGGCACCGGATTCCAGAAGCCTACCCATAGACCAGGGACAGATCCCAATCCCCCTGCCTGGGTGCCCCCCCAAACAGTTCAAGTCAACCATGATAGATGAGGACATCATGGGAATGGGAAGAGGCAGGGTGCTGGGGAGGCTCTCAGGAATCCACAAGGTTGACCCCACCTTGGTCTGCTGGCAGTGGTCCAGAGGGTGCCTGGACCAGTCTACTCTGGTGACCAACCTAGCAAATAACCTAGCTGTTATCATAGAGCCTTTGTCCAGTGACTGATGGAGGCAGATACAGAGATCCACGGCCAGGTACCAGGCTGAGCTCCGGGAATCCAGTTGATGAGAGAGAGGAGAGATACTGCAGGTGAGGGATGTCAAGATCATGATGGGAAGACGTGCAGAGATGACTGGCCACACTAGTGGAAGCCCATGAACTGTGAACTGGTCCATGGGACTGGATAGGCCCTCTGGATACGGAAGATGGTTGATTGTAGTCCATTATTAAAGAAAGGCAGGACAGGAATTCAAAAAGCAGGGCAAAAGCCTAGAGGCAGGAGCTGATGCCCAGTCCACTGGGTCTGCTTTTTTACAGAACCCAGGACCACCACCCCAGGGATGGCACCACCCACAATAAGCTGGCCTCTCCCCCATAAATCACTAAGAAAATGCCCTGCAGTCAGATCTCAAGAAGACATTTTCTCATTTGAGTTTCCCTTCTTTTAGATAGCTCTAGCTTGTGTCAAGTTGACATGAAAACAGCCAGCACATGCCCAGACCCTTGCACTCTCCTGGGAATGGGGAAGGGTCTGGAACTCCTTCTAGAACACAGGTCAGAGGCATGGCATAGTTTTCTTGACAAAAGTAGTTTGTCAAGTCACAGCTGGGGACAGTTTGAGGAGGGCTGAGAGAGATCCTCACAAACACACACACACACACACACACACACACACACACACACACACACACAAAGAAAAAAAACTGGAGCTCTCTTCATTCTCTAGGCTCATCTTCCTTTTATTGGCTTTTTTTTGTGAGCTGGCCCTTAGGATTGCAATGACAAAATATTTTGGGCTTGCCACCATGTAAGAACAAATGGCTTTTAAAACATTTTCGTACTTTAGGGCATCACTGTAAGCCAAGAAAAAAACATGAGAAACACAAGCTTTCTTTTTAAAAAGCCTTTCAGCTGGGCTTCTTACATCTAATTCCTCTCTTCATGTTTTTCTTTACTATTGTCCCTTCGAAAAGTGAAATTGTTTGGCAAGCCTGACACCTGTCACAGAGGTGACTGTGCCATTATTTTCCGTGTCTTATAAATCGGTCCATTTACTCTCCCAGTAGCAAGGATGTTGGGTAAGTTGGAATTATTTTGGAGAGGTTGGGGGCTGCCTGAAGCCACTTGACTTTCTTTATACCCACAGCATCGCAAACCAGTTCTGTTTGTTCCTACACTGTGAAGACACATTTGGAAACTGTCACTGTCTGTGGCGTGTAACAGGATCTGGTCCAGCCAAAGTGGGGACTATATGATCAGTTTTATGATGCTGTCAAGTAACGATACTACAATTCCAGTGCAGATTTTAGCAAATATAAAGAGCACCTTGGGATAAGAAGTGGTCTACATTAGGAGCTGGGGATGTGTGGCTCACTGAGGCTTGCCTAGCATGTAGAGTCCCATCCCAAGCACTGCATAAACTGACCACAGCAACACTCACCTATAATCCCTGAATTTAGAATAATAGAAGAAAATTAGTTTAAATTAAAGCATGTATATGTTCATTTTTAAGTATATGATAGCACATTGTACACATGGATCTCATATGGAGAAATTCCAACTGCATATGTACGTTTGCTCATACATGCAAATGTTCTCTGTAAAAACATGAGAAATGTGAAGGTACAATAGAAACAGCAGAAGCTAGACTTTTTTTTAGCTATATTTACTTTGGAAAGCTTTGAACCTCATTCTAAGTACATGTGATTATCCATTAAAAATTGAATCAGTGAGGTTAGAGAGATGACTCTGGTTAAAAGTGCTTGCTTTTCTTATAGAAGACTCAAGATCAGTTCCCAGCACCCACATTGGCAGCTCACAACTGCCTATAACTTCAGGTCCATGGCATCCAACACCTTCTTCTGGACTCTGAGTGCACATATACTCACACAGACACCCCTATGCATAAATAGTAAAAATAAATGAATAAATATGGCTGAGGATCAGCTCAATTGATAGACTGTTTGCCTAGTATGCACAGTGGTAGCAAATGCTTGCGATCTCAGCACTGAGTTATAGTCAGGACAATAAGAAGTTTAAAGTCATCTATGACTACATAGGAAGTTCAAGGACATCCTGAACTCCATGACACTGGAGGAAAACAGTATCTTCTGGTCATGACAGGATTGTTTCACTCATGAACTCATGACAGGTGCTGCTGCCTTCACAAGACCTACTCATGCTCAAGCAAGTTAATGCTCTAGCATAAGCCTCCATGATTCTGGGAAGAAGTCAATTCTCTTTCAGGGTATGGTTCCTGGTAGGCTGACCACACTCCAGTGGATGGCCCCACATCCAGAAGGAGGTGCGCAGCACAAATTGGAGTCAGTGAGTTATTAAATTTAGAAAAGAGGACACAAATTTGGGGAATAAATAGATGTGGTAAATATGGGAGGAGTTAAGGAGAGGAGTCCAGATGAAAATGCATTACGAGGAAGTCTCAAAAACTTTATAAAATTTACTAAAAGTAGTAAAAAAATTATAACATAAATAAATATAATTTAACATAAAAATTTTAAACCAAGTGATGTCATTGGTTTTGAAGTGCAGACACATTCTGAAAGTTTCTTACTGTGCAGATGAAAGCTCAAGACTCTGGGGCACATGGGGACTGAACAAATGGAAGAGTGGAGGTTGCAGTGCTCTGGAGGAATGATGCTAAAAGAGATGGTACTGGTACAGCATCCACTCATTCACGAGAATGCTGACCTCAGAAGGAGGAACAAGGAGTTTGAGTACTTCACCAGTGGGTTAAAGCACGATCAACATCAAGAAAAGTTCATGGACAAGTAAGGCGTTCATCCAGGTCAAATGCAGAAAACAAAGTACTTGTGGGTGGGTGGCATGAAGAGCTCAAACAGGCACTGATACATTTTCAGTTCCATAGCTAAACACACTATAATAAATTCTCCATGTGAGCACCAAACACAAGGATCTTTTTTCCTGAAATATTGCAATCATTGGTACTGATAGGTCCCCCAGCTGCCTGAAGCGCAGAAGATGGTACTTGGATTTCAAATTATAAAGGTCAAGACTTGAATTCTAATTCTGCCACTTTATTTTTATTTTACTTCATTTTTAGTTAAGTGTGTATGTGAGCATCTGTGTGTGGGTTTGTGCATGTGAGTGCAATGTCCATGGAGGCCAGGAGAGGGCATCACTCTGGAGCTAGAGTGAGTGGCTTAAGTGGCTTGGGTCACCTTGCCAGTGTCAGTGAGTCACCTACTGTAGGTGCTTGGAATTGAGCTCAGGTCATTTGCAAGAGTACTGAGCCATCTCTCCAGTGCTGAGCTACTTTCTTGAGGGACAACTTTGGGGAGATGGCCTGATGCCTAAGAGCCTCAGTTTTCTAATCTGGAAAAATACACATACTGTAGCTACCTAGAATGATGATATGGACTGTAAGTGTGTGTGTGGGGGGTCTCATCATTATGCTAGCATGTCAAAAGAGAACAATGAAAGGTGATTGTTGTGTCTTTCATTACAACACATAAAAACAGCCATGAGGGATGAGAACTATTTGAAAGTAATCTTTAATTTATCACCAATGGAAGAGATAAACTCATAGAGAATAAAATAAACCAGAACAAATGGCTAAGCATCGGCTACGCTTGTGAACATAAATGTGCCTTCTCTTGCTTTATGGAGCCCATGATTGTCTCTGATGGCTGGGTTATTCAGATAAATGCACCATGTTAAAGAGAAGGTCTATTCTATGGAAATCAATCATTAAAACACAAGCTAGATGTGACAGCGAGATGACAATTCTTTAATTTGATCTGTTTATCTCTTTGTCTATGCTCCATTGGTCAAGGCCATGGCTCAGGTGAGCTTCATGGGTTGGAGGTAGATTTCTGAAAGAGCCATGTCACCCTGAGCATTGATGAAATAACACAAGTAGAGTGCCTACAGTGTCTGAATGGTTTGGATGTAGAAATATGATCTTTTCCTCATTATCCTAGACAGCCATGTGGAACAAGGGATAACACCAAGAATAGTATTAGACCCTACACTGCAAATTTGAAACTTCCTTATCAAGAAATGAGTCAAAACCAGATAATGAAGCATAAAGGGCCTGGGTGGGGCTCATCTGGATTGACCGGAAGAAGACACGGAGTCAAGAACAGGCAGATACTTGATCTTCTGGGCACAGATGAAGAAACAAGAAGCTAGCAGGGTAGCCAGCTGTTGAAGGAAGTGTGATGGTTAACTATGCCAACCTAACACAATCTAGAACCACCTGGGGAAAGAGTCTCAGTGAGAGATTGTGCTGTGTTAGTCTGTGGACATGTTTAATACAGTATTGTTTTAATTAAGTTAATTGATGTAGGAAGACCCAGCCCACTGTTCATGGCACCATTCCCTAGGCAGAGGGTCTTGAGCTGCACAAGAGTAGAGAAATCAAGCTAAGGGCATGCATGTACTCACTCATTTCTCTCTGCTCTTGGCTGCTAGATGTTGTGACTAGCTACACCAAACTCTTGCCTTGATTTTTCCACAGAAATCTGAGATTATAAGCTAGGTAAACTTCTTTCCCTATATTTCTTGTTAATAAGAGAGCGTTTTATCACAACAGAAATGAAACTAGAACAAAGCTCAGTTGATGGAGCATCTCATCTCATCTCCTGACTTTCTGATGGCTTCATCAGGGATTTCCCAGGGAGCCTCTCCCACAGGAAGAATATTCTGAGGGATAATCCTGCAGTGGAGAGGGAAACAAAACAAATCTGGTCCCACTGAGATAATGACCCCCTGTGAGTATCCAGGTTGGTGTTTTATTGAGGAAGGAAGATACAGAGATATCTAGACTGGAGTCCCATGAGTCCCGTGAAACACAAAGTAATAACAGTCTATGGGATCCTACACACCATGGCCTCTACCTACTTCTCTCACTCCGCCTCACCCTGCAAGCCGCTTTACTCAGGTCAAATGCCATTGGCACATGTCCTGTTTCCCGACTGGAAGGATCCCATGCCCATATCAGGGCTCCAGTTTCACTGTTCTTTCCTGTACTTGTGGTTGTAGTAGTAAAGATGAGAGTCAGCTCAGGAACACCTCCTTAGAGATACCTCCCAGGGTCACTATGACCTTCTTTTTTTTTTTAAATAATTTCTGGTGATGTTTTATCCTTAAAGACTATGGTGGTTCATACAGACTGTCAGCTTTACAGGACCTAGAATCACCTAGGGAGACAAATCTCTGGGCATACCTATAAGGGAGTTTCTAGATCCAGCCATAAAAATGGGGAGACCAAGGACATGGGAAGGTGGCTAAGCAGTTAAGAGCATATGCTGCTTTTCCGGAGGATCCAGGTGCAGTGACTCACAACAACTTGTTTCAGAGGATGCAATGCCCTGGGAGCACAGCTTATACATGGTGCACAAACATACACACAGGAACCACACACATATATAATAAAAATCAATATTTTTTTAAAACATAGACTGGGGAGACTCACACTAAATGTGAACATTATTCTGTAGGCGTGGGTTCTAAACTGAATAAAACAGTGAATGTGAGCACCAACATTCACCTCTCTCTACTTCCTGACTGTGGATGCAATGCGACGGGATTCCTCATGCTCCTGCAGTCAGATCTTCTCTGTCTTGATGGGCTGTACCTAAAATGTACCCAAACAAGCCCTTCTTCCTCAGATTGCTTTTGCGGCTTGTCTTGTCCCAGCAACAAGAAAAAGTGACTAATACAATGACAGATAGCACACAGTGCATAAACAAAATTGAGGCAAAAAAGCTCTAACATATGAGAATCTACATTCATTTTGCTAAAAGTGGGGTTACATTCACTGTTTTCCGGGGAACATAGGCTAACCTGCCCTTGTCATAACCTTGTCTCCGTCCTCTATATTTTAACTTAGAGTTCTCCTTAACAGAGAGGGTGAGCTTTATGGGTGCTTTGATTGTAACCTCCTGTTAGGCTGCAAGAACCCTTTTTTTGCTGTATTTTAAGTGTGATGATATATAGGCTTTGATGATATAGGCTTAGGTCTATCACTGTGGGAAGATGTAAAGCCTTCTATGACCCAGGCTTGTGTCTCAGTTTTTTATTGTGCCTGTGACCCTGGGGTATGACTTCCACCTATACGTCTGGACATTTGTTCCCTATAAGGTGAGAGAGGAAAGATACAAGGGCTGGAATTCATTTTCCTCTCTCCTTGTCACTTAGACTCTGGTAAAACCCACTCTGGGGCTAGAGTAATGAATGCATAAGAAGTAAAATGCTTGCATTACAAACTTACAAACATGAAGATGAATTCAATCCCTAGAATGCACACTTTAAAAGATTTGGTTGTATCAACATGTGCCTACAGTCCTAGCATGAGAGAGGTAGAGACAAGTGAATACTGGAGGTTCCCTAACCACTCAGCCTAGTGAGTTCCAAGCCTATATCAAAAACAGAGTGTAGACAACTGAAAAATGACACCTGAGGTTGACCTCTGGCCTTCAACTGTAAGTATGCCCACACAGGCACATGTGGGCACATATACACACATACAAAATCTGCCCTCCCTCGTGTGGTATATCACATGTACACACACACACACACACTTCTTCCCTCTCCACTTGCAAACCTTCCTGTAAATGCCCCAAGGTCTCTCCTCTCCTACACGTCACACAAGCATCAGCACTCTCACTTAATCTTTGGGAAAACAGGAAAACTGAAGATTCCGGCTTTCTCGGAATCAAGCAATCATTAATTTATTTCTTTCCGGTTCTATTTATTTGCAGCCTCACGTGTAAGATGAATAATGCTTTAAACACATTAGATCGTGCAGCTGGGGGGATGAGAGTTATTATCGGCAATAATGAATACCCCTGCATTTTATAGAACAGTTATTGATTGTCTGGGACAGTGTGGAGCTGAAGGTATGTCTGCCATTAAATAGCCAGTTAAAAACTCCACGAGATTCATTATTGCTCTTTAAATATATATTATGGAAGAAACGGGGTTGCATTTTCCAGGTTATAAAATGAAAGGCATAAAGATGGCAGATTCTCAAAAAGCCTACACCATGATGAAAAAGAAAATGAATACTGTGGAGGAAAATGTTGGCTAAGATGAAATGAGAAAAGGGCAAACCAGTTTAAAAATTCAGTAATGCTTCAGCAATTCGAACGTCTAGTACCTTATTAATATTTAGTCATCAGATAAAACTGGATTTCTAAACCTCTATAATTTGAGTGGTGATTATATGAACATAGCAGTCCCATTTTCTTGTGTCCTTATCTGGCTCAGGTATGAGTCTTGTAGGGATCTAAGGTGCTAGTGTGTGTGTGTGTGTGTGTGTGTGTGTGTGTGTGTGTGTGTGTGTGTGTGT
>CABHPR010130146.1:0-10530 GCA_902168415.1 Peromyscus melanophrys | reverse complement strand
GCCTAACCTCGACTTGACTACCAGCCTCCCTGGCTACATATTTACACAAACGATTAACACGCTAAATTCAGATGCCAGCGTCCCAGCGCTAACACAGACATGACAAGGCAAGGCCAAATATTGCAATTTCGACTTGGGGAGAGACATTTCAGGAACTTGGATGTTTTAAACAAATAGATGTCTCCAAAGTCTCAGTGGTCAGGCTAACAACAGCCCAGGGCTGAATTCATCCCGCGAGGTACTGCTTTCATCACCGATGGTGGTTTTGTCATTTTTCTAACTCATAAACAAGTTCGTCTTCTGTGACTCATGCTAAAGGTGTTTTGAGATAAAACGTAGAAAAATTCTTTGAAAAAAAAATGCACTGGTGGATGCAGAGACTTTTGTCCCAGATGCAGAAAATAAGTAAGGTGTATGTCCCAACCCTAAAAACGTTAGTTATACCATCCCATCTATGGCTCTGGTAACACTGAGGAAGAGGAAGAGGAAAGGAAATAAGAGAAAGAGGAGGAAGGGCTAAGACATGCTGTTCTCCAGACTCCATACAGATACTATAATATACTAACTTATACTAACCTGAGGTGGCCAAACACAAGACAACAATCAATGTAGGAAAGGGACAGGCTCCGCTCATGAGTTCTTAAATGTTTGCTATAGGTAGACTTGTTTGTTGTTTTGTTTTGAGACAGGGGTTCTCTGTGTAGTCCTGGCTGTCCTGGAACAGGCTCTGTAGACCAGACTGGCCTTGAACTCAGAGATCTGCCTGCCTCTGCCTCATGAGTTCTGGGATTAAAGGCATGAGTCCCCACTGCCCAGCTATGGATACATTTAAAGAGAAGAATCACTGCCTTTAGCTGCAGTCCTCTGCTGAGCCCACCAGGCTCCAACACATAGCTCCAAACCCACAGTCTCACATGTGGCCCTGGTTAATCTCAGTGGCTCTCAAAGCAAACTGAATGGACATGAACACAACAGAGACTTGTTGGAACTGTGGACCAGGATAGTAGATAGGTAGAACGTGAGAAATGACAATATTTGAAGCACACGTGTGTGAATATACTCGTGTGTGTGTGTGTGTGTGTGTGTGTAGAGGAGAGGAGGGAGAAAGAGAGAGAGAGAGAGAGAGAGACAGACCGAGACATAATGAGTGCGAGAGAGAGAGAGAGAGAGAGAGAGAGAAAAACAAAAAAAGTCTTAAATGGCCATATAAATATGTAATTTCTTTTTGGTTGTATTATTATCTGTTTTAATATCAGGCAATACTGAGTCAGGAAATCTTTTTTTTTTTGTCAAGAAGTATTTTATGTTGCTTTGTTGTTAGTTCTTTGAAGTTCTGATAGAATACTGTCAGTCTGGTCATGGGGTTGTTTGGGGGGGCATTTTATTACTGCTTCAGTCTCATTGCTAATTGTAGTTCTGTTTACATTATTTCTTGTTTTAGATTGGTATGTTACATGCACTTTGAAACTTGCTTATTCCTATAGAGTTTATAATTTAGTGGAATGGAAATCTTTAATGTTAATAGACAAAAGATACACTTGTTAACTTTTGACTATCAAATATTTTGACAAGTTACCTTGGGTAATTGTCAAGACATGATAACAAAAAGTGATGTAGACAGGTGGTGGTGGCGCACGCCTTTAATCCCAGCACTCAGGAGGCAGAGCCAGGCAGATCTCTGTGAGTTCGAGGCTAGCCTGGTCTACAGAGCTAGTTCCAGGACAGGTACCAAAACTACATGGAGAAACCTTGTCTCGAAAAAGAAAAAAAAAGTGATGTATAGTTGGGCAAGGTCATGCAAGCCTATAAACCCAGCAGTCAGGAGGCAGGGGCAAGGAGAAGTCTGAGTTCATTGAAAGTTCAGTTGACCCGTGAGTTTTATTGGGGTGACTTACAAGAGTGGTGGTGAGGGGTTACTTATAGAATCATCAAGGATTCAATGACAGCTGCAGGACTCTGTGAGGGTAATGGCTAATGAAGCTGGAAACCTGGGGATCACTGCACAGCTTGCAGGCAGCTCAAGGGAGGTTGGAATTGTCTTTCAAGCTACTCATCACCTCCTCCAGGCAGCTTGTCTTGTCTTGTCTGGACTGGGCAGCTTGCCTGGTGTTTGCTTCATGGCTGAAAGGACAACTCAAATGAGATGTCCATGAAAAAGCTACATGGGAACCTATCAATTTGCAACACAAAAAGTGTAAGAGAGGATAGTAGGACACAGGTGCTATAAAAGAATGGAGCATTGGATAATATGTGCTAAATGCTTGACTGGGGAGGTGGTAGGAAGAAAGGTGAAAGAATGGGTGAGTTAACCAAAAGTAAGGATGTATGAAGAGCCTTATGAAATCCTACTATCTTACAAGTTAATAGTAAATATGATTTTAAAACTTTGAACAGAGGTTTCCCACATGGGCAAATAATGCTGCTCCCAGTCACAGGGGTATTAAATGGAACTCTCTGTACCAAATACTGGTTACCTGCCTAGGTAAGGGAAGCTCTAGGGTAATCCCAAATAAAACAGGTCACTGCCAGTGCTCTTACTTGGCCACCATAAGTACATGGTGTTGTTGAAGACACCATATACTTTGGTTACAAGATGGAGACCAATCTTGAACTTACCAGGGAACTCTCCCTGCTGGCTGGGTTTCACAGCACTGTAAGGTCCTGTGCAGGCTCCTGGCAGAGAAAAGATGTCAATGACCTAACCCATCCCTGGACCCTGCATCTGACAATACCAACGTATTAGGAAAAATGTGTGCCCTGGTGCAACACTGTCACAACTGTTTATGGGCATAACCAACCAATCCCTTGATTGAATTTGAGGCTTGCTCCGTAGAGGGGTCATGCCTTGAACTATAAAAACATGGCAAAATATTTTATATATATATATATATATATATATATATAGATAGATAGATAGATAGATAGATAGATAGATAGATAGCTTGAGGAGTATAGGCCAAGGGCAGAATGATTGATGTTTTGTTAATGATCATGGTTGTCAATCTGCCATCTAAATATTCATGTTTATACTTACTAATTTATACAACTCTCAACCTTGGTGAAAGAAGCCTCCTTTGCATTTGGTAAAAAGACTCATAACTGTTCATAAAGTAGTAAGAACAGGCAACTGTTCTTACTGTTCATGGCCAAGAGTGGGGGGTATCCCATGAGTCTCCTTTCAGTCCACGAGCGTCTACTAGCTGTTAAAGGCAGCTATATTGTTTGATCAGAGTGAATACTTAGCCATTTTTCTTTAGTACTTCAAAATGAATTTCTGTATGCCCTTGGGGGTGGATGTCTTTGTAGTTTTATTTATTGAGACAGGGTTTCTCTTTGTAGACAGGCTGGCCTCAGCCTCACAGAGATCAGTCTGCCTTTGCTTCCAGAGTCCTAGGATTAAAGACATGCACCACAACCTTAGCCTCTGGGGTTTTGTAAGCTATATATAAGCATGCCCATGTTATCACATTCACAGCCCATCTCTTTACAGTTTCTCAACTTCTTACTATTAGTAAGTATAACAGGGTCCCAACCTTAGTAGGCCCCTAGACCTTAACACAACTGACTCCATGTTGGAAGAGCCATTCAGGATGTAAAACTCAGTACATAGACAACATCACTTGCCAAAAACTAAAACAAAGACCTAATCCATCAAAGTCCTTATATAGTTCTGCAAAAGTCTCAAAATTATACTAATCTTGCCTTTTAGCTTCTATAGCTCTGCTTCTGGCTAACTGTTATTGTTAAATCAAGTGTGTCAACCCAGAACATGGTTTTTGTGCTTAAAAGGCTAGGTGCTACACTGGGATCTCCAACACCCAGTGTAGTCACTGGTAGACTTTCTGTTGGCTTAAACCCATCTCTGAGCAGTCTCCTCTCGAAAACACCTACAACAGTAAGGTTTGACTCTAGTAGGAAGATTTTGAAAGTCAACAACAGTTGAGATTTTATGAGAGCATTTTCTTGCATGGTGAATTTGCTTTTATGTGGGCAATTTCAGCGCTAGAGAAAGGATTTATCAAATTGAATTTCACACATGGGGATTGCACATGGTATAACTTTATATGGTTTCTCAGAACTATGAATTTTTCAATGTACAACAAATTTAAAGGGCTTCATTACATTTTTTATGTTACTACATTTTGTCCTCATTACGTTTTTTTGTTGTTGTTTAGACAGTGTTTATGTAGTCCTGGCTGTCTGGACTCTCACTCTGTAGACCAGGATGGCCTGACTCACAGAGATCTTCCTGAGTCTGCCTCCTGAGTGCTAGGATTAAAGGTTCTCACTACCACACTCACCATTATTATGAGTTTTTAGATGTTGAACAAGATAAATGTTTTTATTACAGCTTTTCTGATGGCTTAGTTAGGTGCACTGGCTACTCTTCTAGAAGACTGGGTTCAATTCCAAACACACATGCCAGCTCATAATTTTTTGTTAATCCAGCTTTAGGGGATTTGATGACCTCTTCTGGCCTCTCCAGGTACCTGGAATACACGTAGTGCACAGAAATACTTACATATAATGCAACCATACACAAAAACAAAACAAACAAATAAACAAATAACCTTTTCCTGCAGAATTTTATTTTCTTATAAACCCTGTGAAATTTTTAAAGATTTATACCTTCATTAAAGACATTCACAAGTTTTGCATCTCCGAGTTTCTATTATTGTGATTTCTAAGTAGGCAATTCCAGATAAAGCTATGTCACATTATTTGCAATGGGATTTTTTTTCTCCAGTTTTAATTTTCTGATGTTTTCTAAGTTTCAAAATCTGAATAAAGGACAGGTCACATTATTTGCACTTGTAAGTTCTCTATCCAGTATGAATTTTCTGATGTATTCTAAGATGTGAGTTACGGGGAAAGGATTTGTCACATTCCATACATTTGTAAGGTCTCTCTCCAGTATGAATTTTCTGATGTTGTCTAAGTGTAGAGCACTCAGTAAAAGATTTGTCACATTCTCTACATGTGTAAGGTCTCTCTCCCGTATGAATTCTCTGATGTGTTCTAAGATGCGAGTCCTGGGTAAAGGACTTGTCACATTGCCTACATTTGTAAGGTTTCTCTCCAGTATGCATTTTCTGATGGCGTTTAAGTGCTGACAACTGGAGAAATGACTTTCCACATTCTCTGCATCTGTAAGGTCTCTCTCCAGTATGAATTCTCTGATGTATTCTAAGATAGGAGTCCTGGGTAAAGGACTTGTCACACTCCATACATTTGTAAAGTTTCTCACCAGTATGAATTTTCTGATGCGTTCTGAGATTTGAGGTCACAGAAAAGGATTTGTCACATATCTCACATTTGTAAGGTTTCTCCCCAGTATGGATTTTATGATGCCTTCGAAGAGTTGAGTTCAATGTAAAGGATTTATCACATACCTCACATTTATAAGGCTTCTCACCAGTATGGATTCTGTAATGCCTTTTAAGATGTGATAAGTCAAGAAAGGATTTACCACATTCTTTGCATTCATACAATTCCTCTAGAGAATGAGTTTTCTGATGTCTTCTAAATGATGAATAGTGAATAAAAGAACTGTCACACTCATTGCATTTGTAAGGCTTCTCTCCAGTATGGAGTCTGTAATGTCTTCTTAAGTGTGAAAGCCAATGAAAGACCTTGCCACATTCTTGACACCTATAATGTTTCTCAGCAGTATGGATTTTCTGATGTCTCCTGAAGTTAGAATAGTGAGAAAAGGATTTGTCACATTCCTTACATTTGTAAGGCTTCTCTCCTGTATGCATGTTCTGATGGCTTTTGAGTGCTGAGGACTGATGAAAGGACTTTCCACATTCTCTGCATTTGTAAGGTTTCTCCCCAGTATGAAGTCTTTGATGTGTTTTCAGACTTGAGGACTGTGTAAAGGATTTGTCACAAATGGTACACTTGTAGGGTTTCTTTCCAGTATGAATTCTCTGGTGCTTTGTAAGAGTTGACTTCACAGTAAAGCATTTGTCACATTCTTTACATTTGTAAGGCTTCTCTCCAGTATGAATTCTTTGATGTACAGTGAGGCTTAAGGCAGTACTGAAGTATTTCCCACATTTCCCACATTGGTGTGGTTTCTCTCCAATGTAGAATTTTTGTTGCAAACAACTGTATGTAGAGTCAAAATCGTCATCATATTCTCCCTGCCTGTGCTCTTTCTTTGCAGTGTAGAGTCTCTGATCTTGAGTAAGGTTGGAACACAAATTTAAAGATTTCTCATGGTCTTTAGATTTGTAAGACTCTTCTCCAGTGTGCATGCTTTCATGTCTGTCTGGGTTTGTTAAGTCAATGGAGGCATCCCTGTGATTGTTGCATGTGTAGTTATTAGAGTTTTCTGTAGTTTCACTTGTTCTATAAAGTGCACATGTGGAGGGGTCATGAAGCACTTTGCCAAGGTCATGACACTGACAAGACTCCTTTTCAGTCTTCACAAGTTGATGGACAGGATCACATATGCAATAGTTCTCTGAAAATGAGTACAGTTCAGGTTAATAGGGCTTGTTCCAAGATTAAACATTTGCTAAATGACTGTCTCCCTAAATTCTTTCTTAAGGTAAGTCAACCAGCAACTACTTAGAATAGAAGTCCCAGTAGTTCACTTTTTTTTTTGTCACTGTAATTTATGGACTCTCAGAAAAAACAAAAACACCACCACCACCACCAACAAGAAACCAGTGATAGCCTTCAAGGAAGTTGAAGCTGATAACAGAGGAATCAGTACTTAGCTTGGGGATGGAGGTTACTGACTGTTTAAATGTAGAGTATATGTCTCTGCTTTCAAATATTTTTTTTCTCAAATATTGATGAAGAAGAGTTTAATCCAATCCCAGGTTCACAATGTTTACTTACTAATGCACAGCAATGAAGATTATAGTTCAGAATACCCAATTCCTTTAAAGATTAAAGGCTTATTGAAAGGCATCAAAGGGTTTATATATTTTTTTCCTAAATAACACATTAGATTTTTCAAAAGTAAAAGATACAAAGCAAGTATTTTGCCAGACATCAGAGGCTCTAAATCAATGGTTCTCAACCTGTGGGTCATGACTATCTGAAAATACATTATTTCCAATGGTCTTAGGAACTGAGGCATTACTGAGTAACAAAGTTACAGTCAAGAATTAGCAACAAAAATAATTTTATGGTTGGGAGTCACCAAAACATGAGGAACTCTATTAAAGGGTTGTAACATCACCAAGGTAGAGAACCGCTGCTCTAGACCATTTGAAGCAGGGCTATCATGGGAAGCTAGTGCTTATTTCTATCTACCATCAACATACATGCAAGGAAGGCAATTACAGAATAATACTACTTCATTTACTCCTGTTAGACTTAGAGTTTTGTAAAATAATTACAATCTGATATCAGCATAGTCAAATACAATTGCATTTTGTACTAGTATTAAGTCACCACAATCCAGGTGCAATAAGACACATCTTCCAACAATTACAACAGGAAGGAGGCATCCCTGAGCTAGGATACTATACTAAGTTCAATTATCAGAAATCCTTTCAAGTGGAATTGAGTATAGCAAAAGCATTCTCAGCTCTTTCTTACTGTTTCACTTGAAGATATCACTGTTGTTCCATGGGTACTCTCTCCTCTCCATGTTCTAGAACAATCTCATTTGCCCCAAATAGCTGACCAGGTCTACCTTTCATACAATAATCCATGTGTTCTGTGAGGCTGCCCTTGATGCATGCTAGAATTTTTAGAAATAATACAAACATCTAACACAGTACTGTGCTCAGTACATGAAGAGATCACAAAGTAGAGGAATCGAGGAATAATTCCTATTGCTATTTCCTGTCAGAATCGTCAGCATATTTAGGGAGAATTTTCAGTTTGCATATCTTGAATTTTTCTTACAACTAAAACGTCAAGTACAATGACAGACATGGAGCTTTAAGATATGAGTGGAAATATTATATGCTACTGAGTTTCTGAATACATCATGGACCCTAAATGAAGGGTACATGACACATGTCAAATGGAGAATAGATAGAAAAAAAACAAATACCAAGAAAAAGTTCTTTGGTACTACCAAGCATTTCCTAGTCTGCTGTTTCCAAGACAGCCTAACACAGAGTTCATAACCTATAAAACTAGTACATAGAAAGCCTGAGTTAGGAATTCTGCAAGCAAAGTGTACTCACCCACATAGACCAGGTTGCTGTAATTTTCCAACATCACATCAATGTACAAAGTCCTCTGAGCAGAGTCCAGGCATTCCCACTCCTCCTGGGAGAAGTCCACGGCTACATCCCAGAAGGTCAATAGACCCTGAAACACAAAGTACAATTTGTGTTTTTACTAGACAGAGTACTTTCCTGGATATAAGGAGACTTAAGGAAATTAGGGATGTAGATGAGTGAAGACAATTACTCAAAAATGATTTCTAATATAGTCACAGGTTTTCTAACTGTAAAAACAAGATGACACACTAGTCTCACAAGCAATATACACAAAACAACACATTTAAGGCCTGGACATGGATAACTTTTTTTTTTTTTTTGAGATGGTGTTTTTCTGTGTAGCTTTGTGCCTTTCCTGGAATTCCTCTGTAGCCCAGTCTGGCCTTGAACTCACAGAGATATGCCTGCCTCTGCCTCCCAAGTGCTGGGATTAAAGGCGTGCGCCACCACCGCCCGGTGGATATCTTTCTTGTATAGATGCTGTGTTATGTTGCACAAGATCAAAGCAGACATGCCTCATAAGGAAAATTTTTGTGAGGTCTAAATGCTGTGCCTGAAGTTCATACTAAAATACTGACAGTGAATCATCCTGTCTGTTCTTGGGCCTTACATGATTATATTTTAACATGCTCAATTCATATGTTTAGACTCTAGGTCCAAAGCCACACCATTAAAGGGCAAAAGGGTAGACGGGAAGGCAGAATTTATTATTAAATAGATAGTCAAAGAGTTTGGGTTTTTTTTTTTCCCCACAGTAAAAAGGAACACAGCAACACTGCATACTGTGAATTTTAATCTTAACATATAAAATCAAGTAGTATAGGGAAATAATTTAATGAGAATATAGGGCCACTACCAAGCAGACAGAAAAATCAGCATCAGGCACATTTGATATAATCCAAAATATTTTAAAAATATTCAGAAGCTGACTTAGATAAATAACAATTTCAGAAGTTTTGAAGATTTCACTTGCAAAGAGTTATAAAAAATTGATAGAAGTCCAAAAACACATCGAATAATGTTACAGTTACAGCTCAGCATGTATACGTTAGTGTAGTAACCATGGATGTATTCAGAAGTGACAACTATTTCCTCTCAGTAAATGAATATATTAAATTCTCTGAGAATTACAGTCACTTCGCAGTGCTTTCCAAATACAATATAGCTGAAAGAATGGCTGAATTGAAAATCTGCACTGCTGTGTCTGAATTTTGTAGTTTTCAATGTGTTCTTTTTCGTACCTATGCTGTATTGTCTAACAGTATTTTAGGTTAATAGTGTTTATGACTCTTCTATTTCTCTGAAAATACAAAGATGAGGTGACATACTCTGTCTGAACCATGAGTGAGGGATAGAAATACAAACCTGTGGGTCAGAGCCCATCCCCCAAATCTCCACTTTAAAACACAGCAGTTTCAGGGTAGGAGAGTAGAGCCACGGCTCTCAAAGGAACTGACTAGAGCAAGGCATTCATAAGGAATGTTCTTTCTGCATCAAATATGATGGTTTATACACGTCAATGTCCTCAAGACACTACTTCTCATGTATTCCACATAATGCTACATAACAGGTCCCAGCCAGAAAGAAAGGGCTGCAAAGTTGGATCCTCTTTGGGGCAATAAACAAACAAACAAATAATAAAAGAAAAAAAAGGACAAATTTAAAAACACACACCAATTTGTCTACTTTGGGAAGTTATCAGGGAGCATCCTAACCAAGTGAGTGATGTGAACAGCAATTCTCCTGAGAGAAACATTTTTTTGGTCATGTATCACAATGGAAATATTTTTAAAATTACAGGCCATTAGTGTATGTGGGATATTTGCCCCCACTCCAACCCCCAAAATCTGTGGAGAGCAGAATAGAGGTAAGTGCTACAAGAGATGTGGAATTATGGAATTCCATTGTATAGCTGTATTCTATTATATAGCTATAGTCATAATGACACACGATGGGAATAAACACACACAGGAGGATAACAGAATATGACAGAGAACCCAGAAAGAAAACCATTAATCTATCCAACTTAATATTTGACAAAGGAAGAAAAGATATATTAGAATAATATGGCCTTTTCAACAAATGGTGCTGGCAAAACTAGATCCAGCAAGAAAATGAGTTAGATTCTTAATCTTTCACATTGTACAAAAATCTATTCAAAAGGGATCAAAAACCTAATTTAAAACGAGATGCAGGGGCTGGAGAGATGGCTCAGACATTAAGAGCCCTGGCTGCTCTTCCAGGGTTCCTGACTTCAATTGCCAGCAACCACACGGTGGCTCACAACCATCTGGTGCCCTCTTCTGGCCTGCAGGGACACATGCAGGTA
>CABHPR010130145.1:27320-38839 GCA_902168415.1 Peromyscus melanophrys | reverse complement strand
AGACACCCCCAACTTCTTAACACTTCTGAGCAAATACAGCTGTCCTGTGGTATCTGCGGTGTGTGTATGTGTTCCAGATTCCTCTCACATGCCAGGGTCTGCAGGTGCCTAAGGCCCTTATATAAAATGCCTCCTATTTGCTTATAATCCACACACATCCTCTCATAAACTTTAAATCACCTCTGGATTACTTTTTATTCCTGGTGCCATGCAAATACTATATGAATAGTTATTTTACTGTCTTCTTTAGACATAACTGTTTTTTAAGGTTTGTAGATGTTCATTCAAGACAAAACTTATTCACAAAATATTTTCAATTTGCGGTGGGTTGAATCCACAAACATGGAAACCAGGGATACAGTTTTAAAAAGTGTATCCTCTTAAAATGTAAGTCTTTAACAAGGCACAGTGAGTCTATCCCACCCACTTCTCTGACGTCACCTCCTGTGCAGTTCCTGGTTTGCCAGTTGAGAAAACATGGCAAACTTTAAAATGGACAACAAAGATTACTGGTAGGACCCCCTGTCCTTCCTCTATTTATTTACTTATTTATTTACTTAATTAATGAATTACTTATTTACTTAACTGGGGTTTGAATCCAGGGCCTCTTATAACTAGGCAATGCTCCACCACCGAGTTTCATCCTAGCCATTCACATTTTTATTTTGAGTCAGGGTCTCACTAATTTGCCTAGGCTGGCCTTGAACTTGAGATCCTTCTGCTTCTGTCTACTTCTCTGGATTACAGGTCTGTGCCACTAAGCCCAGGCCTGGTATCCTTTTCATAGAATGCTAGGCAGTTGTCTATCACATCCTTCTAAGGTATCGGAGTCTTTGGTGGTCAATAATTTTACATCTGTGCTGAAAACTGATCATTGGTCCTAATACAAAAGCTTCTTACTCATCAAGATGCAAATGAGTTTTATCCAGTGAAGACTCAGCCGATTCCCTGTTTCCTGCGGAAGACACCAGTGAGTGACACCTCACTAGCAAATCTCTGTGTCGATTGCTTATGCAAGTTGCCTGTTCATTAGCCCCTCTTTTGAGCTAACTTTATATCATATGCTGTTAAGATGAAATGTAAGAGCTAATAAAAATCTTTGGCGTGTGTTCACTGTGTGTTTCTAGCAGGATCATGATTTATGTTTAAAAAATAGAATCTTTAAAACATGTCCTACCAATGTAGCCATGTTGAGTATCTGCAGGTTCTTGAAAACAGTCATTTGCTTTCACTTCTGCTTGCTGCAGCTTCTACCATGGATGCCAAACTGCTTTTTGTCCATTTTCAACACTCAGCTCAAATACCCTCCACATGTAGCTTTTATTCTGTAATGTCAATTGCCTACAGAGCTGCTGATCCACTGTAATCTTGGGTTCTATTATATGCAGATTATTTTATGTTCGTTAGACCTGGGCCTCTACCATTTATGGGCTACGTCCTATTCACTGTGGTTTGCTTGTGTCTAGACCACCACCTGGCACCCCTCCGAGTATGGAGGAATGAAGGCTGGAATAATAGCCCAAAGTGACTCTCCGGTGTTCATGGAATTAAGAATTGGACTCCTTATTTGGACTGTCACCAACTCCTTCGTCAGAGTGACTAGAAGATACGCACAGAGGATTTTAAGGATTAAGTTTCTTATGAAAACCCCTAAAACTCTACTACTTCATCTATGTTTAATAGGAGGCCTCAGCTAAAAAGAAACAAAAATCAAGTTAGAATTTCGACATTGCAACCAGCTGGCACTTAGAGCCAAGTGTCTGCTCCACTGCTATGGCTCTAAAGTGCCAGCTGGTTGCAATGTGCCTTTATTAAAAGGAAATGAAAGTCTTATCTGGAGAAGCTCACCATGCTTGAGCTCACAGTATAACTTTGAGGGTGGTGGCCATTCCTCCTTTCCTGTCCTTGGAGTCCCAGGGCCAGTGATATTTTTGGCAGGTGCATAGAATGGAGCAAGATCTAATCTCCCTTGAGTAACTGTGGGTGCCAACACCCAGGAACACTCCACCCTAGGCACACAGAACTACAAAGGGCCTTTCCATCAAGTCTCTCCTTAACTTCTAGTGAAGGCAACAAGGTCCCGTGGGACTTGGAGCTGGATCACTAACTACAACTCTGGCCATCCTGTTTCCCAGCCTGGTCTCCTTGATCTCCAGCGATCCTGACTTTGTGAGGTTGCTATGAGGATTAAGTGGTACAGTTGACAGAGTGTACTTTGCACAGTGCCCTGCACATGGCAAACAGTCAGAAACATTCATTCCTTCTGCACACGTTCATCATCAACATACGAGGCTTGTGATTTCCCTCCAGGCCAGCCTTACCTTCCCTAGGGTCACATTTGCATCATTACCTCATTCTCTGCCATTCTGCTTTCTTTTTTATCATCAGCTCCTCCTTGGTCTCTGTCAGGTCTCTTGGCTTTACTTTTCTCACTCTGCTTGGACTTGGCACCCTCCGGAGCCCTCGTGATCTTGAGTTCCAGTTCATCTTCCTTGCCCGAGTCCTCAGGGGGAGGGTGTCGAGTTTCCCGAAGTCTGGCCTCTTCTTTCCTCCTGGACCTTCCTGGTATTTCCTGCTGCTGCTTGGGGTGTTTGTCCAACTTGGCTTTAGGCTCCTTTCGATAGTAGCCATCTTTGTAGCTGGACAAAGAATGGAGTGGGCTGGGGGACCCTGACCTCGGGTACTTTTCCCGGTGGCCCCTCCCTCCTTCAAGTCGCTCATCCAACTCAGCTTTGTCCAGTTGCCTGGGGTAGTGTTTCCGGTCGTGTGCCCAAACATCTGTTCTGTCCCTCTTGTCCTCCCCGTTCTCCCTCCAGGGGACGGGCTCTCGGTCATCTTCCCTCCTTGCATAGGGAGAGTGCTCCCAGGAGTCCCGGCCATTGCCCCAGTCAGCCCGAGAAGGGCCTGGTGGACTGTGGGAAGAGCTGCAGGAAGTAAAACTTGGAGTGTGGGATCTCGGGGAAAGTGATCGGCTCACTGGGCTTCGAGAACGCGGCCGCTCTGCACCATATCTGGGAGGAAGGAAAAATCAGTGTTTAGAAGCTGCAGAGCCCATACCCCACACCACCCAGATGTAGACGCACATAGTTCCTCTCAGAGATGTCCTTGGAACCACCTACCCACCTGGACATTTGTCAGTCACAAGCCAGCCCTACACAGGGTGGCCAGGAATAGGCCTGTCCTCCCTCTTGAATTACAGGCATGGATTTCCACCTAAGCCGCTCTCTGTCCCCTGCCCTACAGTCTGCTCCTAGGAGCTGGGAAAGAGATTATATTGGTTTGGCTTAGTCCTGCCTTACTTCCTCTTGGAAGCTCTGTTCAGGGTACAGACCCCAGGAGAGTCTTTTCCTGGGGATGTACAGGGTGAGGACTCTGAGTAAAGGGCTAAGTGGTGCGCTTGCCATGTCTGACCTTGGAGACACTGACTGCCCAGATCCAGTGTTGCTTGCTTATAAGACTTGAAGCCACCCCTCCACTTGGACCCCTTTAGATTATAGGTGACTTATCTTCCTTTTTCCCTCTCATTTAGACCTCATTACAAGCAGTTAGGATTCTGGGAATGGAAGAGAGCTGCTTATAGTTGGGGAGTGGCAGGAGTGAGGAGGCAGGCTCAGCAATCCACAAGACAAAGAATTAGGAAGACATCTAAGGGTTGGCAAAGGTCTCAGAACTCAGACCTGTTCAAATTTGAAAGGAAGACAGGAAACCCCCAGGAAGTGGCTCTGCCTAAGGTTCGGAGCCAAACTTCAAAGTCTTCCCACTCTAGTTGCCACATAACCACAGGTGCCATGACCTGTCCTTATACACACCATTAAAACCCAAGTAACCACCATTTTAAATGAAAAAAATCAGACAAATAAAAATCCCAATCCTGAGCACTCACATGCTCTCTGAAGGCTATTGAGTGGATCACCTGAATCACACACCTGACACCCAAAAAGGATGGGACATTTTCATTTCGTTCTCAAATGTAGAACAACAATGTAGCCCTCACTGCCAGGACCCAGAGCTGCACCCCTTCCAGGACTAGGTGAGTCTCTTCGGCGGGACACTTGTCCTCTATAGTTAGGTTAGAGCACCCCCTGTGGCCACTCTGGAGACTGCAGGCCTGGTTATGTTTTCCCATCTTAAGGGTCATAAACGTCAGGTAAAAGAACTTAGTTGGGAAATTATAGCATTCAGCGTCCGACGGAACTAATGTTCAAGGAATCCGGTGAGTTTTTCCCGTCTACATCCTTACTTCTACATCGACATTCAGCTTGTGAAAAATCAGTAACCAGCTACCTCTAATCAGAACCTCTGACACCACTATGTACACCCAGGATGGGTCAGTAAAGTATCAGCTTGCCCCTCAGAGCCAGACATCAACTCTCAGTTGCTGTATTCCTTTCCAGCACAGGAGGAACAGCTAGAGAAGCCCAGCACCCCCCATCTAACCTGAGCACACTTCTGGTCTATAGTGGCACCTTTCATGTGAACAGGGAGGAGTAGAGTCTAGAAGGACAGACAGATGATTGAGCCAAGGGTAGGCCAAGTTACAACTCAAGTCCCCTGTGCTGGCTAATTTTATGTCAACTTGACACAGGCTGGAGTCATCTGAGAGGAGGGAATCCTAATTGAGAAAATGCCTCATAAGATCCAGCTGCAGGCAAGCCAGTAAGGCATTTTCTTAATTTGTGATTGATAAGGGAGAGCCCAGCCTTGCGGGAAGGGTCACCTCTGGGCTGGTGATCCTGGGTGCTATAAGAAACCAGGCTGAGCAAGCCATGAGGAACAAACCAATAAGAAGCATCCTCCATGGCCTCTGCATCAGCTCCTGCCTTCAGGCTCCTGCCTTGTTTGAGTTCCTGTTGTCGAATAATCTTTTTTCACACTGTGAAGATGTGTCACTTGGATTGGCTTAGTAAAAAAACTGAATGGTCAATAGCTAGACAGGATTTGGGAGGGGGGAGCAGAGAGGATGCTGGGAAGTTGGAGTCACTAGTCAGACACAGAGGAAGCCAGACATGCAGGAGGAGAGGTAAAAGCCATGAGCCACATGGCCACACATAAATTAATAGAAATGGGTTAATTTAAGTTATAAGAGCTAGTTAGACACAAGCCTAGGCTATCAGATGAGCTTTCATAATTAAGAAGCCTTCATGTAGTGATTTGGGAGCTGGTTGGTGGGACAGAGAAAGACTCACTACATATGGCAGAAAAAAAAATAGTTTAAAAATAATAGTAAAAGTCTTTAAAGAAAGAAGTAAAATAAAACAAATTATTAAAAAAAGGAAGAAGTCAGAGAAAGACTTGCCACAATGGCATCCAATGCAGGAGTATGTATTTCCACATAAGACCTGAGAAAGCTTTAAAAAAAGGTTCCAAACACACAAAATGTAGCCAAATGTGGCTTTCTAGTCCTGCAGTCTCTCATGCCCGCCAACGTACAGTGATGTCTCTCCTGGCCATTGCCTGCAGGCTTGAGACACCAGTGGGCCATGAGCTAAGCTGCACAGGAGTTTAGGTTTTGCTCATGCAGACAAAAAAGGTTACAGATACATAGTAAAGCAGATTCAGATAGAAAAACCCCTAAACAGGTTACAGTGTGTTTAACAATGTGCATAGGCTTAAGAAAAAAAAGAATGTAGACAGTCATAAAAAAGTTTAAAAATAATAAAGTCTTTAAAGAGAGAAATAAAGTAATAAAAAATATAGTCACAAAAAGATGGAAAATGCACAGAGAGTCTGGATTTTGTATGGTGTCTTGTTGAGCTTATTTTTTTTTTATTATTGATGAGCAGCAAACAATAGTGCTAAGAAACACTGGTTTATGGAAACTGCCAAATTAAAGCAACCTATATATTTTTTAAATTTCTTAATTTCAAAATGGAAGTCAAAAATATTTTGCATTGGAGAAGAAGTTATGCTTTTGTTTCCACAGAAAATAAAAGGCTGCGGATTTGCTCAAGGTTAAAGAGGATCAGGTTTGATGGGGGAGACTCCCTGAAAATCTTGGCTACAGATATAAAGAAACAAACCTAGAAAACTACATAAGACAGGTGACATATATTTTACCTGCTCAAACATAAAACAAAAAATCATCTTTGGTTGGCTTGTATACAATGCACAGTCCATACCTGTGTTAATGCAGATATATATGTTACCTTTGAAAGGTATGTTTTTTCATACCTTTCATACCTTTATGTGTTTTTAGAGCAGGGGGACCAGACAACAATGAAAATGGGTGGCCCAGGTGATCCAGCTTCTCAGAGTGGCTCTGTTGCAGTTTCCTCAGAGTTCTGCATCCAGAACAGCTTAAAGGCTGCTGGCTGAGAGGGCCCAGCCTCATAGAATACATTCTAGCCAGGACTTGACCAATATCCTAATTTTCTCAGGGTCCCCCAAAGATTCCAGCACCCCCAGACAACAGGAAGCAGTCTAGAGAACCCAACACCCATATTCCCAAGAGGTGGGATAGATGGGTTTTGGTCATTCAGTGGGCTATGGATGTTTGTCATTGTTTAGGGGGGTTGATTACAAATTGTTATTGGTCATAGTCAGAAAAAAAACTTAGCAAAGGAGATTAGATTCAGGGATCTCTTTCTGAAGAGAAAAAGGGGGGTATAGTATAAAAATGATGAGATAAAAGGGTGGACTGTTGTGTCTACTTTTAAACAACCACTAGTCTCAAATATTCTACATTGGTATGGATTTTTGTATGTTGATACAAATTTAAGATTTTTGTTAGAACATACTATACATCTATTTCTACTCTTGTTTAAGGTATTGTACCTATGCAGTTAATTTAACAATGTAATGTAATTTTCTAGTCCTTGAAAGTTATTATTACAAACTATTTAGAATAATAAAGAAATATAGGTTAGTAGTTAGTCACCTATAACCATCAAACTTGTAATCATGTTAGGTATGTTTTCAAGGTCAAATAGAGATATATTTTAGATTAGATGGTCTTCAAACACTTCAAAGACCTACAGAGCATGGCATTTAAAATGCTTTGTAACATAGGGCTTTTCATGAAAATGAGACACATCTGCTCCTGGAGTACCAATTTACTTCAGAGAAGACGATGGGTATCAAAGAAACTTTCAGTATGGTAAAACTAACCATTTGAGCAAGAAACTGCTCTTGTCTTGACTGCTAACAATATGCTATATAAACTGGACAAGCAGGACACAAAGGAAAAAGACTACTGAAATTTGCCAAGATAAGACAAAGCAGTCCTTCAAAATTCCTGTTTCAGAGAAAAGTCTGCCAGACATTCTGCAGGACACACAGGAAAGTGACTGCTGAAGTTTGCCAAAACAAGGGAGGGGAGACAGTCCTTCAAAATTTCTGTTTCACAGAAAAGTATGTCAGTTATTCTAGGCCTGTAGGTCGAAGATAGATGCTCCAATGTTACAAAGGAACCTTGGGTAGCTGCCCAGGCTATCAGATGTCTCTGCCATTTCTTAGTTTTGGAAGTTGCTTTCTATGCACTTCCTGTTTACTCAAGTAATATTTTATCCTTCTTAGCTCTCTGATGGAGATTGAAGAGTAGATAGTTATAGTTTTACAGTTTTCCTTGTTACCAAATTCAGAAAAGAAACTTACTTAAGAGATATAAAGTTTATAAGGTTAAAAACATAAAAGTTTAAGTTGTTTATCCAAAATGATGTTTTAAGGTCTAAAAAGATATTTTTAGAATGATAATACAAGTTATAATAAAAATGGTTTAGGTATAAAACTTTGGATTTATCAAGAGAGAATAGATAATGGAATATTTATCCCAAATATGCCAAATGAAGATAGACTGGACATTGTGAGTGAGATTCTTGTTTGATGATTGTTCTTATTGCACATAGTTTCATTTGTTAGAGTTGATACCTTTCCTTCCTATTCAGACAGCATCTGATAATTGTTCTTATTGTATACAGTTTTACTATGTTAGAGTTAAAGCCTTTTCTTTTTATTTAGACAAAAAGGGAGAAAAGTTGTGGAATAATCTTTTTATACACTGTGAAGATGTGTCACTTGGATTGGTTTAATAAAAAGCTGAATGGCCAATAGCCATCCAGGATTTTCAGAGCAGACAGAATTCTGGGAAGAAGAAGGCAGAGTTGCCAGCCAGACACAGAGGAAGCCAGACATGCAGGAGGAGAGGTAAAAAGCCATGAGCCACATGGCCACATGTAAATTAATAGAAATGGGTTAATTTAAGTTATAAGAGCAGGTTAGAAACAAGCCTAAGCTATTAGCTGAGCTTTCATAATTAAGAAGCCTTCATGTTGTGATTTGGGAGCTGGGTGGTGGGACAGAGAAAGACTTGCTGCAAGTTCCTGCCCTAATCACTTTGGCTAATGAACTGTTATAGGGAAGTGTGAGTGAAATAAATCCTTTTCTCCCCAAGTGGCTTTTGGTGATGGTGTTTCATTGCAGCAGTATTAACCCTAACTAAGACATCCCCTAAGAACAAGAAGCTAGAAGATATTTTAACCTCCAGGTCTCTGCCCTAAAACCCAGAGCCTCACCTGTCAGCTTCTCGGAACATGTCCCTCTCCCTCTGGGAATGGATGTCCTGGATGATAGCAGCCACATTTTTCCCAGGTTTCTAGGCAAAGTCAGAGAGATCATTAGAGAGCACTGCAAGTGTCAGTGGGAAGCAGCTATGACCTGCCTTGCTCATTGCTCAGCCTACCAAAGGGGAAATGATATCTTTTGCAGGAAAGATAGAGGGGTTGATCCAAAAGATGAGGAGTGTGAGCATGAGGAGGACCAGAGTAGGGCTCAGGGTCCAGAGAGCAAGGCATGTGAGCTATAGCTTAATAAAGCGGATATTTAAAAAAATAGAACAAAAAACTCTCAATCACAACTGGGCAGGGTGGTGCACACCTTTAATCCCATCACTCAGGAGGAAGAGGCAGGCAAATCTCTGAGTTCAAGACCACCCTGGTCTACAGAGCAAGTTCTGGGACAGCCAGGGCTACACAGAGAAACCCTACCTCAAACAAAACAAAAAAACTTCTCCATTAACCATGTCAAGTGTTGACAAAGAATTCTGTTAAGAAGGCTAATCAATTACTCTTTTCTTCTGTACCTTTTTCTATGTGAGTTACAAAGACTTCCAGGGCCAATTAGACACTAGTGAACGTCATGTATCTCATTCTGGGAAACCCAGGTCTAGTGGACAGAGACTGGAATTCTGCAATCTCAGCAAGGCATGGCTGCTGAGCTGCTATAGCTACAGTCAAGGGTAGGTCTGGGAGAAGCACTTAGTAAAGGTGAGAATGGAGGAGGACCTGTCTGTGGTTTCAGAGAAAGAGTCTAGGGACACAGGGGAAAGATGTTAAATGTTCAAGCCAGGGAGGGATCACCTGCCAGATGTAGACGCAAAGGAAAGAAGGACAAAAAGAAGACTCTGATCCTGAGACATGGAAAAGCAAGGACACAGACCCAGGGAGTCAGCACTAGTTGGGCCAGCTAGCCCAAAGAGTACCTCACACCTCAGGCGAATGGTACTTGTATTCAACAGAAAGTATAAACCTTGACACTTTATAAGCATATGCAATGCTCCATGCAAGTACCAGGTTTCCCAGAACACACACTGTCAGCTATCTCCATATCTGCTTGAATGGCACCAAAACCTTGCAGAGCCCAAGGCTGTTGGGAAGAGGCCAAGGCTGGGCCAGGGGCTGGGAAGAAGGCTCCTGCCCAGAATGTTTCCTTCCACCCATACTCATCCCAGACAGAGATGTCTGGACTCGCTTGAGCTAGTCTTTCTGCCTTCCCTTAGACGCTGGCCACTGCTTTCATGCAGCCAGCACATGACAAACAGTGGAGCTTGGGAACACGAATGGGAGCCACCAGGATCAATCACATCTATGTCACAAGCTATGAGACATCGAGGAGGCCAATTCCAGGTCTCCAGTCTATGGCTTGTGCTGGAACAAGAAGGCAGCAGCTGAAGAGTACGTCCCCAAACCAGGCAACTTCTCAGAACACAGTAAAATCCCCGGAGTGGTTTGGACAAGGGCTTCTTTTCATAAAAAGTTTTAGAGGTCAATGTTTTCTACTCTTGTGGAATTTCGTGCCTTCCTGGTTGTTCCTTTCAGACCCAGGAAAGCAGGAATAAGGAGTGCAGCCTTGTCGGGCAGCAGATAAAGGAGATAGGTTTTACAGAACACCCACCACAGGGCAGCCAGTGTGGTCAAGAAGTACTCAGGCGCCTCTCCTTTCAGGTGCAAGTGCCACAATGCTGTCATCATTCCAGAGAAGTGGATGTGAAAGAGAATAAAGTCAGTCTATGATGCCATTTGGGATACTTTGTTATTATAAGACAATTTGAATACACAAGAATGTAGAATGAATGTATACCGAATCCTGTCTAATCTTGTGAGATCTGTATTCTGACCTTCTTTTCCCACCCTTGAAATTCTTTTCAAGCAAATCTCAGATGTCACATCTCTTCCTCTGTTCTATGGTGACATTGATGCAGATCAATACCCACATAGGAGGCCAGCACAGTTCTCACTGTCAATACATCTTGCTGCTTCTAATACAGGACAAGAGTCTAAGCCCATGGGGGTCCCAGGAAAGTGCTTGCTACTGACAGAGAGGGACCAGAAGTTGGAATCTTAACGCTGTGAAAGTTGGTTCTGTCCTCCAACTGGCAGAGCCTGGGGTCACGGCTTATTGAATGTGGGAGACTCACCCTCTACATCTAGAAAGGCAGAATAACGAGACCTGTTTGGCATCAGTCACCAAAAGCCTCAGGGCATGACAAACAGCACCCTTTGAAAGCTGCTGGGATGGGGGTGGAGTTTAGGTCATCTGACAGCTCTGCAGATGTTGGTCTGACCTCCAAAGTCTAGGGAAGATGCTGAAATCTTCTCTATGAGCCTGAAATTCATCAGACCCAGGCTCTGTTATCGCAGCCCCAGTTGTTTCTGACATGATTGGACTTCCCAGTCTTTCATTCAGCTTCTTCCTGGAAACTCCCCTCTCTGTACAGCTAATTCTCCTACCCTACATGGCCTTGCCAATCAAAGCACAGCCTTCCCCTGGCCACAGAGACTGGTTTGGGGATGGGCACGTGTGGTAAATTAGTCCAATCAGAACGACTGTCAGAGGTTTTGTGGGAGTAAGCCTGGTTCTCTCTTACTGAAGAAGATAGGGCCTAACACCTGAAACTAGCTGCATCTAGAAACTACCACGCCATCTAGAGGAGAGAGCCTGGGGCTGCTGGGGGCCATCCCATGAAGCACATGACAGTAGAAACAAAGCCATGGCAGTAGAAAGCAGAACAGAAAACAACAGCATCTTGATCTCATTGGGTGCCAAATCCAGCTGTACCTACAGTCAGCTACTCCTGCACTTTCATTCAAATGAGCCAAGAAATTCTTTCACCTACATCAATAGGCTTACTTGCCACAAGTTTCTCTTACATGGAGAGAGAGGAGAGAGAGAGAGAGAGAGAGAGAGAGAGAGAGAGAGAGAGAGAGAGAGAGAGAGAGAGAGAGAGAGAGAGAGAGAGAGAGAGA
>CABHPR010130145.1:1424-27310 GCA_902168415.1 Peromyscus melanophrys | reverse complement strand
AGAGAGAGAGAGAGAGAGAGAGAGAGAGAGAGAGAGAGAGAGAGAGAATGTGTGTGTGTGTGAGCTGATTCATGTCAATTTAGAGGCCATAAAGTCTATTACTACACAATTGGAATATGCTAAAGGTCACAATGACCCAGAGGGACAGTATGACAACATGAGGAGCTGAAAACCCATAGCAAAGGTCAGAAAACAATATGTTCTAGGCCTTTGCCACTTCAAGTGTACTCTTAGGACCAGGAGGGACAGCATCTGCTGGGGGCTTGATAGAAATACAGTCACAGTCTTGTCCCAGACCTGCAGAATCTGAACAGTTCTGGCAAGAGGCCTGGTCTGGTGATGTCATGCACCCTGGATTTGGGAAGCTCTGTCAGAATACTGTCTCTCCACTGTTCTGCCTGGGGGACTGTGAGCACAAACTACTTGAGTTCCTGCTTTTTTGTTTTGTGTTTTCATGTGGATGGTGGAAAAACTAATAATGCAATATAAAAAAATACCGTATCTGGTGCAAACCCAAAGTAGTCTCAGGGTTTTTTGTTTGTTTTGTTTTGTTGGTTGGTTCATTGGTTTTATTTATTTTGTTGTGTTATTGAGACAGGGTCTAGGTCCTAGAGGGTAGCCCTGGCTGACTTGGAACTCACAAGACAAGGTCAGCTTGGTCTTGAATTTACAGTTTTACCTGCCTTTGTCTCCCCAGTGCTGGGGTTAAAGGCAAATGCCACCACACCCAGCCAACAGTCTCACGTTTTCATCATGGATCGTCCAGTAACTGTGATCTTGGGCAAGCTGTAGAACTTCTATTAGGCTCAATATCTTCATCTGTAAAAGTGAGATTATAATACCTGTCTGGCAGGACTGACGTCAAGATTAAAACAGATAATGCATGGAAGGTGCTTAATACATTACTTGCCCCAGAGGAGCAGGACTCAATTAAAGGTGTACATTATGGTGTACTCTTATAATTACTGTGATTATCCACCCCGCACACCTCACAGGATAGTGATTGTGAGACTGAAAAGAAAATTGCCTAAAATCAAAGAACTCAAGTACAGCCCTGAGCGGATCTGAGTACTGAGGTTCACAGAGGTTAAGAAGTTGGCTCAATGCAGAAAGGGGCAGAGCCTAGGGCGGTGTCATCATTTTCCAATCTGGCATAGGTCACATATTTGTTGGTTCTTTGTTTCTATGTCTCTCCTCCCATCAGACTAAGTTCCTCACACACTTACTCCCGCCATGCCTGTGGCACCAGCTCAGTTGCCACCCATAGTGGGCACTCGGGGAACGTTTGCTGAATGCAAGACTCAGACCACAAGACGTCTTGAACAGTAACTCCACACCACCCCAGACTGTCTCCCTCAGTAGAGTGTTACTATGCCTTGGAACTACAAGAAACTGCTGTTGTTCACCCTAATTCAAATATGAGGACATTTCACTTGCAGGCCCAAGCTCCATTGGGAACTCAGAGTAGAAATTCAATTCCAGCCCGCAGGGGAAAACAGGAGCTGGCTAGGTACAGAGCAGGTTGGGCTTTTCACCTGTCTCATGCTTTTATTACAGAGAAAGAATCCAGATTGGGCCTAAAGTGGAATGGTTGGTAAGGAACTCCAGAGGCAATAATGTAAGCAGAGCAAAGAGGGGCCTAGGACGACTGGTTAACATATTACCCACGTCTGCATATGCTGGCTTGCTAGAATGTTTGTCCTTGCTAGAAGCAACCTTACCCTTTGTCATCTGATGTCAACCCTCAAGATTAAGGGCAGATTAAGGGCTGTGAGTTGTGAACAAATTGAACCCTAAGTAAAGATGAAAATGAACTAGGAATACAAATCTTATTAGGTGGAACAGTGGGAAGCATAAAATAAAAGGGTAGTTTTAAACACCAATATGGCAATAATCAACCCAAACAGACCAAGTGCTCCAGTTAAGAGAACAGCAAATCAAACATAAGACACAATAGAAAAGAAAATCACAGGCAGATAACTTGGAAAGAAACTTCCCACCAAGAAAACCAGAGCCAGGAAACATATGGAAAAAAGTACTCAACCTTATAAGTACTTCATCAGGAAAACACAAAATAAAACTGTGATAAATCAGAATACTGCACCCACCCCACACCCAAATTTAAAAGTCAGACAAATTAAGGTTAGCAAGAATGTGGAACAACACTACAAAGTCTCAATTCAACAAGGAGAATGTTAGACTGTGACAAAACACTTTGGAAAGAGCTCACTGTCACCTAGCAGAGCGGAGGTGAGCCTGCCTGGTCATCTAGCAATTCCAACCCTAGTGATCCCTGTACCACCTAGTTAGATGCCCCTGTGCATTTGTACCATGATAGCGTGTTTGACAGTAGACTAGCACTTACATTAATATCCACCAACTGGAAACAACCTGATGTCCATCAGTCATAAGATAGATACACAAATGGCAGAACCACGAAACACCATTTTATAGAACAATGAAAATCGACATGGAAGACAAAATGTTGAACAGAAAAAGCAAGACAATGTGATTCCCTTCATATCATGTTTAAGAATGGGCAAAGCTAAACTCCATGACTTAGGCGGCATGAGCAGGGGCTAGAGCTAAAGGAACAGCACAGAAATGATTATCCTTGGAGCCAGGAAAGTGGAGAAAGAAGAGCTGAACAGAAGGAGGGCCCCACGGGCTTCTGGGTATTGGCCATATTTTATTTCTTAACTTTTGTGATCCTTTTATGAAATGTATGAGATCTGACTCAAGATTAGTATTAAATTGCAACTAATTAATTCTATACAGATTATACTACTCAAGAAAAAAAGGAAAAGAAAGGAAGAATGCAGAACAAGCTAAAACGAAATCAAAGTTCACTTTGAGACTGACTGAATACACCTGAGTTCTGAGAGTGGACCAGCTAAGTGTTTCTTAGAAGGACTTATACAAGCTTCAGACACCTATGGAGAATGGAAAAGAGACCAGGAGACCAAGGGGAATGCTGGAGGAAGAAAAGGTATTCAGAGCTCTGAATGCACCAAGAAGTTGTATTTACAGGTGGAATTATCCTCATCAGAACACAGCCAGCCTTCTTCCTCCTTCAGTACTTCCGTGTTGGTCTTTCTCTAGCTCCCAACTAGTCTTAAGCACTCCTTTCCTCTTGTGCTCACCTCAATGCTCAGTGAAGAGTTTTCTTTTTATATATTTTTATCGATTGATCGAGATTTCACACATGTATCTTGGTTATATTCGTTGCCTCCCCTACCTCTTCCCAGATCCTCCCTCTCCCTTCACTGAGCACTCCCTTCCTGCTGTGTTGTAATTTCCGTCTAAGTGACAGCCTCAAGATCAGTGACGAATCTTTTCGTTGTTTCCTGAGCTCTCCTTCCCAACAGTACTTAGACACCTGGTAAGCAAGAGGGCTCAGCTGATGCTTGCCGAGTGACCAATGAATGAAAGATTGCTGTACCTTCAGCTGCAATTCCTTGTATCGCTTGGACATCCGAATGAGTAACTTCTCACCATTGATCATAGCAGACTTTTCTTGGTAGTACTGGACCATAGCCTGGGCAGCTTCTGTGTAAGCCATCTCTAAAAACGCCTAGGGTGGATAGTAAGACAGACAGTGGACTTGACTTTAATGACCTTAAACACAAATACTACTCAGGTACCAGGTAGGAGTCCATGTTGATGAAGGAGACATAATCGATGGAAACAAGCTGGAGATGCAAGTCCTTCTAGAGTGCGGTTGGGAGCCAACGGGGAAACCTGATCTTCTGGAAATGCCCTTTATCTTGGACTAGCTGCTAATTATATGGGTTACATATGTAAAAAAAAAAAAATTAAAGGAGCTGTACAATGAAGACAGGTATACTTAATGCTCTTGGGAGTATCTGTTTTATAGCTCAATAAAAGGAAAAAATCAGCACAAGAAAGAATTCTCTTTGATTCCATGTGTTCAAAGAGAACTTTGTATTAACTTCACCGAAAGAGCTCATTACAGGATGGCTCCCATCCTAGTTTCCATGGTTACCAAACACTATTCTTAATTATGTATGTGCATCCTGAGTTACATCACCCTATGGAAGGCCTTCTGGGATGGGAGGGCCTATTAACTCACAGTTCCCATGTGGGCTCTTGCGCATGTGGCCTTGGGCTGCCATTTGGTGGTGGTAACATCAGGAGACTAAAGCAGAAGCCCAGGGGACTCCTTGAGCTCCCATTTGTCTCATTAAAAAGAAATATATTTGAAAACTCAGAGGCTTCTAAGCCCCTAGATTCAAAGGATGGCCAGGCCGCTGTGGCTTGGAGAGAAGAAGGCCCAGACCGTACTGACAGGGCATCTTCCCTCTTTATTTCACTGTTCCGATAAACACAGAGAAAGGGGCTTTTCTATTCACACCATGTCTGCAGTTTCTCATAAACTGTGTTAATGGACTTATCTATTTACCCAGTAGCTGTTGGTACAAATCAGTGGCTGTTCGAGTTTTATATTTGGTTTATAGTGGTATGGACTGATGCTGGTCCCTCTATGTTGAGCTTTATAAAAGAGCAAAGACACTCTGATCCATCAATTTATATTTAGGGGACAATAGCTTTCCTATATCAGTGAGCAACTCATACCAAAGTGACCTTCCTCAATTCACAAAGGCCTGCTCTGCCTGTGACTAAGGAGCTCTTGTTAGGAGCCCCTAGTCCTCCTCCTTACCCTCCCCCTTTTCATCGCCTCCTCCTCCTCTTTCTCTACTAGTTAATTTCAGGCTGTTTCTTTTTAAACCACAGTACTGCGAAGTATGTGTGACAAAGAAGTTGGACTCCCTTACGGTTTTATTTCAAATGACACCACCCACTTTTCTAAGGTCTCTCGCTTCATCCAAACACTAAGCACGTCTAGCTGTCAATTCTCTAATGGGGAAAATACTAACTAATCTAGGAAGCCTTGTTGCCTTAATGTTAAATTTACCCAACTCTGTACATTTACCCAACACAGAACTCCTGAGATGAACACACAATGAAATCCTCTCTCCAGGCTGAGCAATGGAGACCGCTGCAGCCCTGCGGTGGCTTTAAGTCCTAGAGCTCACACCTACACTATTCTTTAGCTTTATAAAGCAAAAACAGCGACTGAAGTAAAAGCAAAGGGGGCTGGAGAGGTGGCTCGGTGAGGAAGGATGCTTGCTGCAGAAATGTGAGGACCTGTTTGGATCCCAGCACCCGTGTGGATGGGCGGAGACCAAGAGGATTGCGGGAGCTCACTGGCTGCTTCCCTAACTCCAGGTTCAGTGAGAGAACCTGTTTTAAAAATATATATATGGCTGAGAGTCATAGGGCATCTTCCCCTGGTGTTCTGATAGAGGCCTCCTGAGTTCAGTTCCCCTGTGCTTTCTATCATTTCCTCTCTGCTCTCCTGCTAGGTGACCTCACATATGGACACCAAGAACAATTTAAAATGTCTCTTCCCTGGCAGTTCTTGTCTGGGTCCACACCCAGGCAATCAGAAGTGATCAGTTTAGAAACTGGGGCTGTAGTCTTAGCTCAGGAGATCCACAACACAGCAAAGATCAAAGATCAGTAGTCTGTCAGCTCCTATTTGAAGGCCAATTGGCTTTTCCATGGAAAGGAGGCCCCATACTAAAGCGACATCTTCCCTTCCAGGCAATCCAGCACAAGCAGGCATTGAGAACCAGAGGAGGCAAAAGGAGCCCAGCAAAAACCTCTGTGCCCTGTCAGAGTGGCCAACTGTGCTTCACTTCACCTCTTTACAGTAAAATGTCTACAGTCTCCTTTCGCCACCATGTGGCTCATCATATATCCCACAGAGTGAACGTATGGAGGCCTACCTGATTAGTTGACTTCATGAGGATGTAATTAGTGACTTTGCCAAAGGGCAGCCCCAGGTTAATGACGTCATTCTCAGTGCAGCTGCCCTCTGGGAGATTGCAGATGTGCACCACTCGTCCGGCACCGTTCCTCTGTGCAAACTGCTGGGGACAAAGAGCAGGGCTGAGTCTTCAAAAAACATCTCTTTCTGTCTACTCTTGTCCAGACATTCCAAATGGCCATCTTCCCCTAGAGAATGCCATTTATAAAGACCAGTGCAGGAAAGAAACACATTCACAGATACACACAAAATGCCAACTTTATGCCTTCTAGCTACAAAAGGGATTCATATTTCCAATGAATAGTAATATAAAAGTCTGGAGAATATCTAAAGAAATGTCCATATATTGTTAGTGGGATTGTATGTTGACACCTTTGAAGATATGTTTTCTCAATATTAAATAAAAATTAAAATATATATAGGCCAAGAGACCACTTTTGGAAGAGTGCCTGATTTAAAATTAATTAAATTAATTAAAAGGCACATGTGTACAAGACATTTACTAAATACTTTGTGGGGTAGCAAAATGTTTTGGGAACAGCCTGCATGTCCAACAACTGGGGAATGCCTAGGCAAATGACAGTTCAAGTGGATAATGGAAACTCCACAGGCACTAAAAGGAAGTCAATTGCTAATACGGAATATTTTTAAGACAAATTGTCAGGTGAAAAACAGGTTGCAAATTAGCGTGCACACTATAATGCTTTCGAAAGGCAAAATATATGGAAATGGGAGAAAACAAGTACTGCAAAATTTTTGATAATTCTTGGAGGTGAGTGGCAGGAACCTAAGAGTTCATTATCCTCACTTCTACAATTTTGAATGTTTGAATTTTGTGGTTTGTTTGCAGTGAAATTTTGAAAAGGTTATCAGCAAACACAGAGAAAGGCGTGGAGCGAGTATCAACCTGTCAAGGCCGGCTACCCTCAGAGAAGCAGAGCAGGACAGGGAGCTGGGACGGACACGTTTAACCTGTTTGAGATAGTCCTTATATTGTTCTACTTATAATTTTAAAAAATTCCACTACATGAAAAAGTTGACAGAAAGGTTTTTGGAAACCGAATATGGGTACACAGATATTCACGGCACCAATGTGTGGTTTATGGCAATGGTTTTTCCAAACAGTTTTCAGCCTTGGGGATCCTTTCTTCAAACAAAAACCTGCTCAGCAGCCAGATACTCTCAGCAAATGAAAAGGGGGCTGTTCTGGTCAAACTTTGAGGTTCTAAACCTGCCTCCATCCCCACTAGGTAGATCCGAGCCAGATCTAAGGGACACAGTTGTCAAGCAGGACCTGTGTCTATTTCCGGCTCCTGGAGGACGTGTATGGATTCACTTTGGTCAACGTTGAATCAGTCCTGACTTCCAGGAGCTCAGGAATCAGGAAGCAGATACCAACCCAATGTGGGAGGGAAGGGCGTAGTCTTCAAAACCCAGAAGACCTTCTAGTGCCACAGCCTACATTAACCCTCATCACTTCCCCCGTAGGGTGAATGTCAGTGCCTAATTATGGTCTGACTCTGCTGAGGTAACAGAAAGGGAGTATCTCAGGCCTCATCCCTAACAAGGGCTGGTACTTAGGGAAACACTACCATGAAAAGCCCTCATTTGTCTCACCTGGGCTGAGGACAATTAGACTCAATTATCATTTCCTTTTACGGTTCCACCTTGAATTAGAGAAGCTTCAGGTGCTCTGTCTACACTCCACCCTCCACTGGTGTCCAGATGTCAAGCACTTTCCCAAAGGGGAACACTGATTCAGCATGTGGCTCAGAGGAGCCCCTACTTCCCCTCAGGAGAACACTCCCCAACCCCACCCCCGCCCAGAGTCTGAGCCTGGGTAGCAAAGACTGAGCCCCTCTGTAATGAGGACAAATGGAGAGCTATTATGAGCCAGAACTGGGACCTTCACCTCCCACTGGGGTGATCTGAGGTAGATCCAGCAGAACTCCCAAGCAGAGCAAAGCAGCTAGTTCTCTGACTTTACACCAGGAATGTTAAGTTTGGGCACTCTGGTGGGCTCTTAGCAACGCCCCTATGCTTGTGACCTTGTTGCAGCCAGCCTGAGTGACGTGTGCTTGGACAACACAGCAGCCAGACAGGCAGGGTGATTCTGGGTAATCGCTCTCCCAGCCTGTCCAGGTGCCTAGTGACCAGGCCCAGGAACCAGCATCCCCGAATTGTGTACTCACTCCGGCCTGAAAGGACAATTTAAGAGGCCTTTATCTGAACCCAGCAGAATACACAGGACACTCATCCCAGAAAACAAACCCCCAAACTGCCAGTCACCGAAGACCTATTCATGCTACAGACTTCCACATCAAAGGCACTGAGATAAATTCATCTCAAACTTCTCACTCACATTTTGAAGATTCGATCCTTGACTCTCCCCACACTCTAGTCAGAGATAGAAACAGACTTTTCCTGATTCTATAGATGCTATTAGTATTCTAATCAATCATCTCAATTTGGAGCTTCCCGGCCAGTGAACTACACACAGGTTTTAGATGTACTGAGATACCGATCTTCTCGACGTGGGGGCCATAGACCTCCAATGTGAGCCATGAGATGAAAATCTTGAGAAGTGCCATATTCATGGTTTGTTCTGGGTTGTCTTGTTTCAGGTGTGATAAACCCTATACTGTTAGAAAGATAAATTGTTTATATGAATGAAATTATTTTGCTGATATTTAGAAAACTTCAGCCTACATTCTTTACTATCTCTTCTGTAGATATGAAATGCAATTTAGACTCAAGCCATGCTTGATTCATAACAAAGTGAAGTAATTGCTCTGTTCTTGAAACACTTTATATACACATGTCTATTATTTGACCTCTTCCCTATGAAAGATCCTAATGAGGAGAAAGGGATGGCCAGAGGGAGGAGGGAGACAGAGGGAAGTCCCTGGGTGGTACATCCAGAATGAAGTTTCATCCCTGAGGACTCTGACAACTCCAAGAGCTGTTGATCAAGTAGCGAAGGCTAGGTGGTAATCCCAGCTTGGGTCTGCTAATTAGCCCTAAATGGTTAGGGTTAATGATTCAATAGCCTTTCCCTTATCTGTAGGGAATACCTTCCAAGACACTTAGTGAATTTCCAAAGGACAAAAATACCAAATCCTGTATATACTAGTTTTTCCTACACCTACATACCTATGATCAGGTACAATTTATAAACTATAATAAAATATTAATAACACCTACTTATAAACCAGAACAATTATGTCAATATATCATAATAAAAGTTACTTAAGACTTACAAATAAACTTATGAATTGTTTCTGGAATCTTCCATTTAATATTCTCAGACTTCAGTTGACCTTGGGTGGCAGAAACTACACAAAGTTAAATCAAGGATAGGAGGACTACTGTATTATTTATGGTGACGGGTGCTAAACAATGCCTTTGACATATTCTAACGGCTGAGGTGATATCATGCTCCACTCTATTGATAGGGTGTCAAACTAGATACGGCTTAAGAATGCCTCCATACTTCAGGTTCTTAGACAACACTGCAATCTAACTCAGCAGATAAAATAACTGAACACCTAACTTAGGAGCAAGCTGCTGGGTCTCATCCAATCATAGGCAACTAACTGATCAGCCGACGTTCAAATACGGCAAACAGCAGCACCCTATGCAACTGCCTTTGTCTCCCTTCCTTCCCTGTCCTGCTTGCTAGGCTGTGGGGTGCTGCTCTCCACAGGTACTAGGGGATGGTACTAGGGGATGCATGGATCATTCTTTGGTCAGTTGAGCCCTGTGAGACTTAACTCATGCAAGCTTTTCTTTTAATATTACGCAGAATCATCAGAAAGTCTGACTGACATTTCTGTGTCTTTGAGTAGCAAAAAGGGATAACTAGGTAACTCATTAACTTTGACGGATAAAAATATTTCCAAACATGGAATGCATGTCGGTACTTGAGGTAGAAATAAGCGGGTGGGGAGCGGCTTAGACGTTAAAATCTGGAGGCATCCTGACGATTGAGAACCTGAGTATAAGAGACCGAGGACCTGGGTTCAAGTCTCAACCCAGCTACTGATTAGGAGTGTAACCCATTTCTCTTTAGTCACTAGTTTCCCAGTACCTGGAACAAGGGAGGTGGCTATATGTCTAAAGTCCTTTCCAAATGTAAAATTACTCTGCCTTCTATCTCTAAGCTTGAAAACTCTAGTCCTCCTGGAGGCTTTGCCAAGCAAAGCCCTAAAGTGCAGGACTTCCCATGACAGCACAAACAGGAAGCCCGGCTCCTCCCACCCCAGCATGGCCAGTGTACCAGTGAATGTACCATTTGTGCCCCCCTCCTTGTGACCAGCTGCTCAGGTACTCATGTCCACAAGCCTGTTCACCCTTCAGGATGGTGCTGGTGATTTTAGCCTTATGGTATTGCAGATGCGCTCCTGGGGCCGGTACCCTGTTATCAGCTGCCCTGCTCTAGGAGTGGTCACATCCATGGTGCCAGATGTGCTGAGATGCACTGAAGACACACGTATCTGGGGTCTCTTTAGGGGACATTCTAGTGCACGCTTTACTGACTCCAGGCGCCAGGGGTAGGCTGGAGGGAGGGGGACTGACTGTTAACTGCATCCCTGTATTTACTGTGAGCCAGTTACCGGATTTTTCTAGCCCCGGGTCTGCCTGTCCATAAATCCAGGAGAATAAAATCGATTCCACAGGCTGATTGAGAAGATGAAATGCTGTAAGTCAAGTGCTTCAGGATAATGTCTGACCTCCAGCAGGCTCTTAAATAAACATCTGTCCCCTTGCTTCCTCCTACTATGGAAGGGGATACTATGATGATCTTGGATTGGGGAAGAATATTGCTGGAATGATGTGAGGGAATATCCATATTCTTAGGAAATCAAAATGAACAGTGTTTTCAAGCTATTCTTAAACGATGATTCAGGGAGGAAAGTGCCTATCTGACTAACAGACAGACAGATGCTGAGACACAGAAAAGAATGATGAAGTAAATGACAGGAGAGAAAGGAACAGTGAATCCTGGCAAGAGTCACACTGGAGTCCCTCATGTCTTCTTTGGTCAGTTTGAAATATATTAAAAAGTATCAATTTTTTCAAGAGGTGCTCTGAGGTAGAAGCGGATGGATTTTAAGGAAATGCTTGGCTCTCATCAGCCTGCATTTTGGCCGTGAGGTGCTGATGGGCTCAGTTCACACCCACCACTGGCTCTGCTGCTGAGCTCCCAGGAGACAAGCATGTGACAGGTGCACTTGAGACTTTCCAGCCCAAGGTCAGATCTCTAAAAGAGCTAAGGTGTCAGGGCTGTAACCAAAGCCCTAATTACCAAGCTGAAAGGACAACCATCCTTTGCCAGCTATGGGAGGCACTGACCTCAGATGGCCCATGTGGGATCAGTGGCTCGGGCTGTGTCTTCTAACATGCTGGGCTACTCTTCTGCCTGATGCTGCTTCTAATGGTTCTAAGACTGGATCCCAGACTTCTCAGCTTACTCACAAATCTTTTATAGCTGGGTGGAAATGTGAAGAGAGCAAACAGAATTGTGGCTAAGGTTCTGAGACCTTTCAATGCCCTTTGGTGCAGGTAGAAACAGGCTCTGTGTGTGAGTTCAAAGAGATTATGTTCAAATACCTCAGAATTATAATGAGGGCATGGCTCAGGGCAGCAGGCCTGTGGGTGAGAGAAGTTTCTAGAAGCGTTTCCTGCAGTTACAGATTGTAGATTCTACCTTCAGAAAACAATTTCTGGGCTCCAACTGGATGTGTTTGGGTGATCTCATTTCATACGGCAATCTCTGGGCCTCTGCTGGTTGTATGCTAAATGCCCATAACGAGAGGCACAATGGTGCTTCTGAACAGAACATGCAGATAGAGATGGGTACGGATTCCATAGCTACGTATTTTGAATTAACTTGGAGTAGCCACAGATGCTGCTCTCATTGATTCTCTCAAGTAGGTAATTAAGCATACAGGTTTGACGTAGAGTAAATCGCTTTTATTGGTGTCAGGATTTGTCTGTGGTTATTGGGTTGTTCCCATTCTGAACAACTTTATCCCCATAAACTTTAGAGTCATAGAATGTTAACAATGAGGCCTAGCGAGGCATGATGGTGTACTCAGGAGGCAGAGGCAGGTGGATCACTGTGAGTTCAAGGCCAGCCAGGGCTACAGAGTGAGTTCCAGGACAGTCAGAGCTACACAGTGAGACCTTGTCTTCAAAAAGAAAATAAAAGAAGGCTGGAGAGATGGTTCAGTGGTTAAGAGCACTGGCCACTCTTGTAGAGAATTTGGTCCAGTTCCTAGCATCCACATGGCAGCTCACAACTCTCTGCTACTCCAGTTCCAGGGGATCTGACGCCCTCTCCTGGCTTTGTGGGCACCAGGCATGCATGTGGTACCCAGTCATACATGCAAGCAAAACACCCATACACATAAAAAATTAAAATAAATTTAGTTTTTTTAAATGAAAAAAGATGGGAAAATAAACTGTGTCCTGTGATCTGATTTCTATGCACCTTTTTTATTAAACTACCTACACACAAAAGTTGTGGCAAATGTAGCTTGCCTCCTATTTTTCTCTGCAAAGTAGGATTTTATATATATATACATATATACACACACATATATATTATATGTTAGTGTTAGAATGATTTCTACATCATGGTGTATTACTTTCGAAACAAGAGGAAAAACAATAAAGATTTATTAAAAGAAAATTAAGAAACCCAGAAAATAAAACCCACCCATGTCCTGTCTCCTTTGTATTGGTCTTTGGTGGTTTGGGCTAAAGGGACAGAAGGAAAGACCGAGCCAGGACAGAACCAGGAAGGGCACAGTTAATGGGGGCCACACTAACCCTCATGCACAAAGACAGTGAGAGCCATGCTCTGAGCCGCGGATTCAGAAGGCCTGGTAGGACAGATAAATGTCCTAGAAATGGCTAGCAATCTGAGGGCCAGCATGCGCCTTAAGCCTTCAGCCTTCTACAAACATTCTGCTTTCCTTAGCCTTGGTTTCCTTATTTGTGAGTGCCTGGAATACAGGCTATTGGTGAGAGAGCAAATTTAAAATGATGTACACCATCCTAGGCCCAAGAGGGCCATCTGTGGCACTGTCACTAAAGAAATGTGAAGGTGAGTATGAATACCGCAAATGGTTTTATGGGCACACTCAGACAAAATATGTCTTTAGCGGGTGCAAGAAACCTATTTACAGCCTGAGGAGTCTGGACAGCCCTTCTAGAAACCTGATTACTCTGTTTATGACAACTCAGACAGCCAGGAAGAAACCACGGCTCTGTCAAATAGCTCAGCCTAAGTGAAAGGTAATACCTATGTCTGGGGACCCTGAATAGTGGGAGAAGGGCTGGGGACACACACAAATCACAGGCCACTAACAAAGCAGGCCACTGTCACTCCAATGTCCCGTCTCCATCAAAATAAACACGGAGAGGAAAGATTCTGACTGGAGCAGAGACAAGGCGAGTTTAGATCCAGCCCAGCTGCGGCCAGACCGTTTGCAGCAGCAGCTGGTTTCTGTGGGAGTTTGAGATTTTTGTGGCAGATTGGGTGTGTTTTGTACTCTCAATCCTCCAGTCCCAGTGCCACTTTGTTCTCCTGCTTAGAAACAGGGAGCTTTCAAAGTAGCCATGGGTTTTTGTTGTCACACAAACAATAGTGGTCCCACTGCGACAGAGTCTTGGTTACGTCTGGTTTTGCTCAACAGAATATGTTCCTGGAAAGACGTACGTCAATGGACTCAGAAAGAAAAGGCCCCGGTATAAGTGGAAGACGTGACCGCAGAGACAAATGCATCAGAGCCCCCATGGGATCTCTGAGGTGGGCTGTGAGTTTGAATTTTCTCAATAAGCATGTAGTTTGTAAAGAGAAAAAAATGTATACCATACAAAAGCTCCCAGGCGCTCGCTGGAGCCTGGCAGAGTCTCCTTTGGTGAGAGCAGCCACCCTGAGATGAGTTTCTTTGTCTTTGGGGGTATCTGTAAGCAGGGGGCAGAAGTTGACGATGGTTCTGAGGGGCTGTCCTGGGCCTGCACAGAGCCTATGGCACAGTTTTCAGTGGCAGCTCAACTCCTCAGCTTGTCTTTTCCATCCACACTTTTGCATTTCACGTTTCCCAAAAGTGAGACAGGCCCTCCTTTGATTCTACTTGACAGAATGAGCTAACCGCTCACCAGCATTTGCCAGAAGAACTCCAGTGAATGATGGGGTACCTGTAATGTAGGAACTGGAGGGAGTCCTTGATCCCCCAGATAGCCTTGGGGAGGTTCATGCAACCAGCCAAACATCATAAAACTTATAATGATAAAGCCAGCCAAGTGATGCTCCTCCTCTCCTGTTGGGGTCTACAGGAAGCACTCCTGAAGCCCGTGCTCATCTTGAGGGATGCTGCAGCAGTACAGAAGAACCTGCCTGCCCATCACTGGAATCTTTATGGTGTTCCAGGGCTGCCCAAGGCTGGGTAAGTCCCTGCACCCTAAGGTTGCCTCAGCTATTTCTCCTTCCGAGGAGTTTGTGGGGTGAGGTGTAGGGAGAAGGAAGAGAAATTTTCTAAGGAAAAGAATCACTGCAAGGAGGCAGCCCCTGAGAGTCTGGAAGCAGGGCAGTGTGGCTCAGTGGTGAGAGTGTGTCTCGAAGATCCTTGAGCTTTACACCACCTCCATTTTCCAGCATTGTAACCTCAGGAAAGGTACCAAGTCTCTCTTGGCCCCAGTTCCCCAACTGTATAATAAGGCACTAATAGTACCCACCTATGGGGCTGTCTGGAGGACTAAATGAACTAATACGATGCAGAAAGGTTAGGAACACATTAAGCACAACAAAAATGTTAGCTATAGTTTATGGCATCTGGGGTCTCCATCTCCTGCTAGCTACCTGTGTAGAAAGTATAATGTCTTATAAATTTCCCACCTCTAGCCATTTAGGGGAAGTAGCACTCAAGAGGTTTTTTTGGATTTAACGCAAAAGGTCAGAACCATCATCAATACACGTCATCACATGGCTTATGTTTACCTGGTGTGAACATAATTTAAAGTGCTGCACGGGCACCTCAAATCATCTAAGGAGAAGCAGATAGGACAGCCCGGCAGATAAGCCAAGGAGAACACTGGCACAGAAATGGGCGGAGTTACAGCAGCACAAAGTGGTTTTCAAACCATTCTAGATACCTAAAGTGGGAAGAAGGACTCATTGCCCAGGGACAACCATTGTTAGCTCTGTACAGGACTGTGTGCAAAGCTTTGCCACATACACCGTCCACGTATGTGATGGATACTCTGTGGTCCATCCCAAGCCTCATTCTCAGCCTTGGGCACTGGGCTAGAAGGTCATGTGTTGATATGCCAAGATGTAGGGCATAATACAAATACGTTACAAGCCACGTGAAAACTTAGTAATTATTCCTGTCTCTCAAAGTCATCATTTGGAGAGATACTGACCCTATTCAAGGAATGGAGCTGTAGAGAAGGAAAATGGCCTGGCCGTGGCTCCACAGCTGTCAGCTCCAGAGCTAAGACTTGAATTTAGTCTCTTGACTCCAAGGCCAGAGGCTCGGTGGTCAGCACCGGAGAGCAGGAATGATACCTGGGACAAACTCACTGCCTATGCCTCTCACAGCCTCTTCTAATTTCCACCGTAAGGGGCTCAATGATGCCAGTTCTTTACCTTGTACCCAAACCTCAAGGTGGAGTCAGTGTGCAAGCTCTGACTCCAGTTTATCTGTCACCCAGTCTGGCCTCCCCCCAGCTTAGCCACAGTCTCCTCCTTTTCAGTGCCTGGGGTGAGGGCCCCAGCACATGACACAAAGGTACTTCAATGGCCCATGCTGCCTGGGAACAGTGAGGAGCAAGGATCAGAGTGCCAGATCATATACCCAGTGACTTGACTTCAAATGCAAAGGGCAGACCTAATTGAAACCATGTATTGCTCTCCTGGGACTGGCCCAAGGCTGCCTTGATCCAGGCAGAGCTCTGGGAGGTGAAACTGAATGACAGAAACCACAGAATTCATCTTGACTAAAACATGAACTTGCAGACAAGAATTCTTTCCTAAGGACTTCTGCTCAACAACATGGATAAATAGAAATCTGGGCCAGGTGGACCTCGTGTTTGGCCGTGACTGTCCCTCACTCCCGACCCTAGAAGCTGCCCCACACTGCTCGCTTTTCTGATGTTCTGTACAAATGCACCAACATGTGCAGGGACAGCACGTGGAGCCTGCCCCGCAGAGCTTGTGAGAACAGAGAAAGAGGTCACAGCTGCTCTCAGCACAGACTACAAACGCAGAGGGACAGCTCCCACACTCACCAGACACCCTCTGGCAGGGCTGGGCCACGTGCATTTGTTTATCAGCAGGCTTTGTTGGCACGCAGAAGGGCAATAACAGAAAAACATTAGAAGCCAAAGAGAAAGATGGTGTCACGACTATAGAAAAAGGAAGACAGGCCCTTGGGTTTGCAGTCCTAAAGTGCAGGCTACAGAGAATGCAATAAAACTAAGGACAGACACAAAGGCTAGTGCTGAGTCTGGGGACATGCCCCAGCTAGAAAATGCTGTGGTGACAGCCCAAGTTCGGTCCTTGGAACCCACACCAAAAGCTAGATGTGGCAGGCTGCATCTGCATCCCAGAACTCCGCAATCGAGAAGGGAAGCGGAGACGGGAGAATGGCTCTGGAGCTCACAGGCCAGCTGCTACCTTGGAGTGCACGGCAGCAGAAACAAGAGAGACCCTACTTCAACAGGGAGAAGGTGAGCACTGACTCCTAAAAGCTGTCCTCTGGCCACACACACACACACACACACACACACACACACACACACACTACACTCATACACACACACATACACACACAACACACTCATACACACCACGCACTCCACACACACCCACACACCACGCACACACACATGAACACAACCCTCACACACACCACACACACATTCATACACACCACACACTTACACATACACACACACACACCACACACACTCATACACACACACTTAAACCAGCAAAGGAGAGCACTAAAGCAGTCCCCTTCGGAGTCAGGAACCTGGTAGTACTTGTCCTCTCTCTGGCTCAAGGGAATCCGCAGCAATGACACTCTCAGCCAAAGGGATCCACAGCAATAAACTATTAAAAATTGTTTTAAGGCTAGAGAGACGGCTCAGAGGTTAAGAGCACTTCATGTTCTTCCAGAGGACCTGAGTTTGATTCCCAGCACTGGCCAGGAGGCTCACAACTACCTGTCACTTCAGGTCTAGATCTGATGCCTTCTTCTGGCCTCTGTGGGCATTCACACACACATGCCGTGCACAGACACAGACACACACGTGAATACTCTGGGGGCTTGCTAAGACAGGGTTTCACTATGCAGCCTTGGCTGGCTTGGAGCTCATTATGTAGATCAGGTTGGCCTCGAACTCATAGGGATAGGCCCTTCAGGCTCCGAATGCTAGGACTAAAGGTGTGCACCACCACACCCAGCAATAAATTTTTTAATTGAGAATTTTTAAAACATAAAAGCATGTGGCTTCCCCCCTAAAAAACTGTGAAATGCTAGTTGGTAAGTATCTCTGATTTTTGGAACATATGGCAGAAAGCTCAACACTGTGGCTCATGGCTGTAATTTCAGCATTTGGGATGCTCAGGCAGGAGTACCCTGAGTCTGAAGCCAGCTTGGATTACACGGTGAATACCAGGCCAGGCAGGGCCACACAGTGAAACCTGTCTCAACAAACAAGCAACTGGAAAAGAGCACAGGGCATGATTTTCTGTGTTTCAACACTAGTGCGGTAGATGAAACCCCTCCTGGCCTCTGTCTAGGGATACTTTTTGAAGGACACAAAGACCCAGCTTCACCCCAACCTGCATCTCTTGGGCTAGACATGGCAGATGATGTGAACACTTTGGAGATGGTGAGGAAAACGGAGAAAAAGCTTTGTACTCACATTCGCCCCCGAGGAAGCTGAAGGAAACGTGGGGTTTGATTGAGCAAAGGCCCTTGGAATGGCGGCATACGGTGTCCCAAGATTTGAGGCATAATCTGAATGATAAATGACACCAGGTTTAAAAAAAAAAGTCACAAACTTAACCTTTAGAATTCATAATTGGGGAGATGGCTTGATTGGTGGACAGCTGCCCTGCAGGGCCTGTGAACCTGAGTTCCATCCCTGGACCTCACATAAAAGAGTAGGTGTGGTACTTGCTTGTAATTTCAGTGTGGGGGAGGCAGGCAGAGACAAGAGTGTCTCTGAGGCTCCCTGGTTGAGATAGAGACCAGTGAGAGGCCCTGCCTCAAAACACACACACACACACACACACACACACACACACACACACACACACACACACACTCATGATTCAGACACAAAAGGAAAGAGAAAACTGTAAATTTTCTCTGCTATACTTATTAGTATTTGGCATGATTACACCTCTGGGTTTGCTGTAGCTGGCACAGCGGAGGGTCTGAAATATCCCAGAAAATGTTGTCAACGCTTGGGATCGGTCTATCTGTGCATACACAGGAAGTTCATATATGGAAATTCTGTCTGTACATGCACAAGAAGCTCTTATCCGGAAGTCCTGTCTGTACATGCACAGGAAACTCATATCCAGAAGTCCTGGATCTCAACTGTGAAATATAAACCTGAGGACTGTTAATTCTGCTGGAAGCTGCTGTCTGAGGGCCCCTTCCACTTACCCTCATTTCCAGTGGGGTTATAAACAGCTGTGCTGTTTGGGGAGGCACACAGTGTCCCTTCTGCTGAAGCAAGTATACACCGGAGGCCAGCACTAGAGAAGAATCAGAGAATCAGATTCTTCAAGAAGTTAAACAAAAAAATGACTATATGACCCCAAATTCTGCTCTGATATATAAAATACCCCCCAAATTGAAAAACAATATATACAATAAATACTCATGTGTAAATAAAATAAACATATGAAATAAATAAAAACTCATGTGTGGCTGCTCACAGCAGCCTTCGTCATCATAAGTAGAAATGACTTGTGTGCCCATCAAAAGATGAGTAGATTCACTGCTTGAGTTTTAGGTATATAAGAAAGTGGATATTGTTTCTGTACTATGATGTAGGTAAACCTCCTAGATATGGTAAGTTTAAAAAGACAGGCGAGAGAGGCCATATACTATAGGAGTGCATTTACATGACATGTCCATGACAGGCAGACCCATAAGCAGAGCAGATCGGTCCCCAGGGGCTAGGGTAGGGAGGGGTGGGTGGATGTTAGTGAAACTGGTACACCTGTGAGTGTGCTAACTGCTGCTTAATTGTAAGCTCTAAGATGGTAATGAGCTTTACCACAATAAAGAAAAGGAGGCCTTTGTAACAGTTCTTTTAATTGTGGTAAGATACTGCGACATGAAATGTACTGCTTTATCCGTGTTGAAGGGCACAGTTCTGTGGCACTAACTACAGCTGTGCTGCTGTACAGCCCCTCCATCCAGCCCCCCATCCAGCCACCCCCAGCCAGCCCCTCAATCCAGCTACCCCCATCCAGCTACCCTCCCATCCAACCACCCCCATCCAGCCACCCCCTCATCCAACCACCCCCTCATCCAGCCACCCCCCATCCAGCCACTCCCCAGTCATTCCCCCATCCAGCCACCCCCCCATCCAACCACCCCCTCATCCAGCCACAGAACCCTTCACCGTATAAAACTGAAACTGTGCCCGTGAAACACCAACTCTCCGTTCTCACCAACCCCAGCCTGTTTAGCTTCCAAAATACCTCATGGGAGTGGAATTTCACAGCTCAAAATTACGTGTGTCAGAATTTCCTCCCTTTTTAAGACTAAGGAATATTGCATTGTGTAGCTAGTCCACATTTTGTTGACGGTTCCTTGTTCATGGGCCTCCACATTGCTTTCACTTTCCAGCTATTGTGAACAGCGGGAGGCCTTGTAGTTGTCTATTCTACATCCTTGGGCCAGACGGCTTCTTCCCCACGGATCTCTAAGATATGCCTTTACCCCAGGATCTGTTCTCAGCATGGCAACCAGCATCTTGTTCTCCCCATCAAGCCTCCACCAGCTCTAATCACACTCACAGAAAAACAAGGTCTTTATCAGGGATCAAGCCCTGGGAGCTGGCCCTGCCCTCCTCTCTCTCCTGTCTTTCTGTGCTGGTTAGACTTGACATTCCCCAGGTCCACAACAGCTGCAGAGCCTTCAAACCTCCAGGTCCTGCTCTGTCTGGTAGGAATGAGCTTCTCATAGAGCCACCACTCCGGAGACATCCTCAGTGAGGTCTCTCCTCGCTGTTCCATTTGCAGTACAGTCTGCCCAAGAGCCACGCGCACACTCACGCACACACGCACGCTCCTCCCGTCCCTCGAGCATCACCTTCTGCTTAGCATTTACACCAGGAGTAGGAGCTCCTGTGCCCGCATTAAGGGGGCGCTTCTGGAGGGCAGGGGCTTCTTCCCCTGTGCGGTTCTCTGCAGTTTCCCTGTGCCCAGCCCAGCACACAATCCCCAGCAGTGCTCAGTGGACATTGCCGAGCACATAACCGGAACTATCCGAACAGCACTTACCTTTCAGAGAAGAGCAGGCATTTCTGGGCATGCAGCTTCCCTTTCACATGTAGCTCCCAGTCCTGGATGAGAAGACCAGAGAATGGAGAGGCAGAGGATAAAGGTTGTTACTACCAGCCAGGCAGGGAGCTCCAAGCACCCAGAGGCTGGACCATTAGGACACCTCAATCTCCATTTCTCGCCTTCTCCTCCCCATCCTAGGTGCTGTTTGTTATACAACTGCCCGTCTCTCTTGTCAACTCCTTACTTGCATACCCTGTATCCATCCTGGATGGCTACCCAGACTTGAAGTAGACCCCTGACCCATCTCTGACCTCATGCTCTTCCTCTCCACAAAGAAACGCCACCCGCTTCTCTCTGGTCTAGGTATAGTGAGTCCTAAAGCCTCAGAAAAGGCCATGTGAGACAAAGACCTCCAGCACCTGCCAGCATCACTGCTACCACTGAGTACACACTAGAGATGGGAAGGTGTGTCTCCCTCAAGTCATACAGACACATCTGGGTGACGTGACCTGAGCAGCAGTGAAGGACACCCTGTGTGGGGACTCCCACTAAGGAGGAGCTGTATTATGTTCTGGGACAGGATGGGAGAGGGCTGGTGTGACAGTTGGCTCAGGGAGATCACACCCATAATGGAATCTCTGCTCTGTCATTCTCTAGCTAGGTGGTCTGGGGCTAAATTTTCTCATCTCTGAAAAGAAGGCAATGACAGTATCCACCTTATTGGGGCCCGTGCCTACAACCCCAGCATTCAGGAAGGCAAGGGCTAGCCTTGGCTCTGTAATGGGTCCAAGATGAGCCAGAGCTGAATGAGACCCAGTCTCAAAACACAGTAAGGCAACAACAAAAACCAGACCCCAGTGTCTACCTCATGCAGCTACAATCAGCACATGAGAAGAGCTTAATGTGTGCTAACTGTTACGTAAGTTTCATTATTTTGAAAGACTTCATTGCATTATCAGAACACCTTGGAGTAAACACCTACTGTGTGGGTTCTTGTTCACAGTAGTGCAAAGCACTTTACCACAGGCGTGGGGCAGGGAAGGCCTGGGAATCTCTCCCTCCACACGATGTATTTGGGAGTCTTCTTTAATGGTTCATCTAGTTCCAGCCTGAGAAATGATCTTTTGTCCTTGACCCAGAATTCCACTTTTCCCTCTTTCAAACTCAGTACAACATATATATTGAAGGAACTATAGCTTCTAGAATACACAAAGCAGAAAAGCCTTCAAAGGGCAGCAGGAGACCTCTGCTTCTTCATCTATATAAGGAAGAAATCTCCTACCTGTCTCAAAGCAGGGAAAGAACCCTGATTTAATTCTGAAATTCCTTTGGAGTCTACAACCTAGGATGTTAATAAAGGGCACTGATGACAAAGTCAGGTGCCCCAGAGTCAATCCTTGGGGCCCAGCCTTCGTTGGGTAACTCACCTTCAGGTCAAACACCTTTTTGTCACAGATGCTGCAGATGTGGGGCAGGTGGAGTGGAGCCACGCCATGGAAATCATTCAGCTCATGAGCCTGCAGAGGCCTCATGGACAGCATCGCCGGCTCCTCCTTCGCCCTCCGCCGGGAGCAGCTGAACCCCTGTTTGCTGTTGTTAAGCCGAACTCCAAAGGCAGGAGGGGTCCTGTCTGAGGTAGGCTCCTCGGGATCATATAGCTCATAGGGCTGGCTGGCAGGTGGAGGCCACAAGTTGGGTCCTCCTGCAATGTCAGGCTTGTTTGGGCCAGGGAATCCAGGGGGGTTCTCCCACTGACTGTTTGTACCTTGCAACAGCCCACCAACCTCCCCTTTCAGATCCCCAGCCTGTTCAGCTGGAAATCCACCTGCTACATGTGACCCTTGGACATTGGGTCCATAGAAGTCTTTAGAAAAGGCAGCTTGGCCATCTTGCCCTGTGTGGCTGTAGTGCCCTTCATAGGTCACACTACCTGATGCTGTGGCCGAGGCCGAGGCTGGCAAGAAGCCAGGCTGGCCCTCTGTTTCAGAACCATAGGCCTGGCTAGGGTTGGCTTTGCCATACTCATAGAACCCTGCGGTAGCTGGTGTAGGTCCAGCTTTCCCAATGCCTAGGATGACTGCTGGATGGGCAGTAGTCTGAGGCATCACCCCACTGAAGGGATGTACCACCACAGCATTGGGGGGCTGACTGGGGAGGCTCACAGAAGGTCCTGGGCCTCGTGCCTGGCTAGGCGATGAAAAGGCAATTGTATTGGAAGGAAATCGGGTACTGGGTATGGTGGCAGCATGCTGGGAAACCCCGGTAGGGCCATGTGGGGTGCTGAGTACAGATGGATGCCTCAACTGGTTGAAGAGAGGCTGAGACATGGCCACTTTGGAGAGAACTTGATTCAAGACCGTGGCGGCTGCAGTGTTGCTGGTGACGGCAGTCTGTGCCAGCTTCAGCCGATGGAGGGTGAGCTGGGCCTGGAGCTGGGCCAGCTGGAGGCTGGCTGGCGAAGGGAGCAGAGGGTTCTGGTTACTGACTGAGAAGGGGCTCTTGTCCAGGAGCTTGGCGGCACTGTGGGGAGACAAGAGGTCCACATGCATTGCAGGTTCCAGTGAGTGACCCCTTTCCCTGTGTAAATAAGACCCATTTCATAGCTCCTACAAACAAGTGCTCACACACATGGAAACGCCCAAAACTCCAATAGGAAAGGCTATATGGCAGAATGTTTAGTCTCTCTGGTAATTGGAAGCAACCATTACAAACAAATACTTGACTAGCAACACCTCCAAAACTAAAACACAGATCCCATAGTGGAGAGATAAGGTAGAAAGAAACGTAATGCCAGCCAGGTGAGTTGGCTCAGAGCTGTCGGATAGCAGGGCAGAGCAACGCCTCAAATTTGAGGCTAGCCTGATCTACACAGCAAGCTCCAGGCCAGTTGGGGCTATATAGTGAGATCCTGTCTCAAAAGAACAAAGCATAGACAAAGACGTAATGTATCACGTATCTCTGGTAAAGGTGGTTTGGAATACACGGTCACTACTGTCATAGTCTTTGACTCAACAATTCAATCGTGAAAATATATCCTAAGGCAAAACTTGATCATTGAAAATGTTCCTATGACATTATTTAATGGTTGAAAATTATAAACATCTGGTAATAGGGAGACAGAGTTTGAGCTGAGTAAATTATGATATACATATAAAATTATATAGATCATAATTACAATATATCTATATACAAAACACAAGTAACCACTTTCAATTACTTTTTAGATGTGTACATTATTATTGAAACATTTAAGACATTCAAAAAGTTGTGCCCAGGGCCAGAGAGGTCCCTCAGTGAGTAAAGGCATCTGCCACCATACCTGACCACCTGACTTTGATCCCCAGGTCCCACATGGTAGAAGGAGTACCTGATTCTCACAAGTTGTCCTCTGAGTTCCACATGTACACCATGACACTTGCATATGCCTGATCCCATAATAATAATAATAATAATAATAATAATAATAATAATAATAATTACATTTGCAGAGATTGTGCTCTGTTCCATACATAAAATAAAAACCATCCCAGCATGCTAACTCCCGACTTGGTCCTGCTCTCTACTCCCATGATGAGTTCACCATTGTCACTGACAAGCATCATCTTGAATTTGGCAAAGGCACTAGTTCCAAAAAAAATCATCACTTATATTACATGAGAAAATCCATATGTTCCTTGGCTTGAAAACTATGCACAGAATGAACTGTGTATATATTTATGACACACATTTTCAGCCTAGTCCTCATTTCAGATCCAAAAATAATAAAACAGCTTTTACATGTAAGTAGTATATGCAACAACCAAAAAACTTATAAATGAAAAAAAAATCTAAATTTGAAGTAGTAAGTATTGGTCAGTTTTCACAGAATCTTATGCGAGATGGGAGGAGTTCGCCCTGCCACTGGTCTTTCTTGTGGCCCGCGTCAGTTGGCTATTGTGTTTCTGGGCAAACCCAGAACGGATTTCTCTATAAATGGGACAGACTTTCCCAGAGAATCCAGTGCATGTGGTTTCCACAGTCGAGGCTTTTGGGTAAACCATATTTTCTGGGTCTTAAGTTACCCTTGTGGGAAGTGAGTGTAACCAGGAAATGTGTTCTAGCTCTGGTGAAATGGAATTCTGGGGCATCTGAATATGGCTGTGAAATCTGAAGTCTGGCCTGGTGGACCAGCCAGGCTGCACATCAATCTACGTACGAAGATAAAGCTGGGAGGGAATGCACAGCTGGAACTCTTCAGTCTCCACTGTCAGGAGCAGCTCATGTGCAGTTAGAGCTCCTGATAGTGAAGCAGGGCAGAGAGAGAGGCAGGGAGAGAGGGGGGCAGAGAGGCTGGGGTGGGTTGGGGTGAGGAGAAAGAGGAAGACAAACAAGGGTGCGGCACACCACCCCTCCCTCTCCCATGCTCCTCTGAGGAATCTTAGGTGAGCGCTGGCAGAAGGCAGCAGGAACGACTGCTCCTGTGATCCCTGTGAGCGTGTTGCATCCTCAGGGGTCACACGGGACGGGTCATTTTCATTTCAGTTTTGTAATGCAAGAAGCTAGAGCTCTGAACACTCACTGTCACTGAGGAAAGCCTGTGAGACTCCAACCCTGCAATCAGAGTGGGACCCTCTCGGCCCTCTTTGCGTACATCTTCCTGGGCTGCTTGCTTGTTTTGTTTGACGTGAGATCCCAGAACATGAGGCACACCCACACTTAAGTACAAGAACAAAACACACTGCCGAGCCAGATAAAAAATGACTTTGCTCTTCTTTCTCTTTTGTGTGAGGAATCAAAAACTTTTTTCAAGTTCTTCAAGAGACCCCCAGTTAGCAGCCATGCTGGGCTCTGATGCTGGCTGCGTTTTAAGATATGGGGAAAGAGGAGGGCTGGTGCCGATGGCATTGTGGACCTTTGCCCTCTGGGGAGTTGTGCTGGTTGTGTGCAAGCTTTGTGGGCCCTTGTGTGGCACAACAGTCACAGCAGTAACAGAGTGGGAGGGACTAACAACTGTTCAGCAGTCAAGAATAACTGGACGGTGGGGATGGGCCAGTCTGATAAATGATTGACTTGTGTCCTATTAAGTAGCTGAGTACCTGCCCGCACGGGCGGCTCTTCTCCCAAGCATGTCCACCACACAGACTGTCCTTACAAACAAGGCGCTAATGAGGTGCCAATGTGGTTTCCATGACCAGAGGAGCACAAAGTTGGTTTTGTTTTCCTCAGAGAAGTCAGCTGTGTTTTTCAAACTTGAATTCTGGGCTGGAGCAAGTTCTTGCTGGAACTATTTTCTAGGGTGTTGAAAGGCTGTGTGAGGAAGAACCATCTCCCAACAAGGAAAGCCATCCACGCAGCATATCTGCAAGTCAAATATGGGTATGGCTACAGAACCTCACTGTTCAGACCCAGCACACAACCAGACCAGAACCTCACCATTCAGATCCAATACACAACCAGACCAGATCCTCACCATTCAGATCCAATACACAACCAGACCAG
>CABHPR010130144.1:10805-22147 GCA_902168415.1 Peromyscus melanophrys | reverse complement strand
AAAAAAAAAAAAAACATGGTATTGGCATAAAAACAGGTGGCTCAATGGAATCAAATCAACAACCCAGACATAAATCCACACAGCTATGGACACCTAATTCTTGACAAAGAAGCCAAAATTATATAATGGGAAAAAGAAAGCATCTTCAACAAATGGTGCTGGTCTAACTGGATGTCAATATGTAGAAGAATGCAAATAGATCCACATTTATCACCCTGCACAAAGTTCAAGTCCAAGTGGATCAAAAACCTCAACATATATCCAGTTACACTGAACCTGACAGAAGAGAAAATGGAGAATAGCCTTGAACACATTGGCACAGGAGACAACTTCCTGAATAGAACATCAACAGTGCAGGCATTAAGATCAACAATTAATAATTAGGACTTCATGAAACTGAAAAGCTTCTATAAGGCAAAGGACACCATCAATAGGACAAAGGACACTATCAATATGACAAAGCCTATAGAATGGGAAAAAATATTCATCAACCCCACATCTCACAGAGGGTTAATTTCCAAAATATATAAAGAACTCAAGAAACTAGACATCAAAAAAAAATAGTAATAATGCAATTTAACAGTGGGGTACAGATCTAAACAGAATTCTCAACAGAGGAATCTCAAATGGCCAAGAAGCATTTAAAGAAATGTTCAACATCCTTATCTATCAGGGAAATGCAAATCAAAATGACTCTGAGATTTCATTTTTACCTGTTGTAAGGGGTAAGATCAAAAACACGAGTGACAGGTCATGCTGGCAAGGATGTGAAGCAAGGGGAACACTCCTCCATTGCTGGTAGAAGTGAAAATCTGTGCAGCCACTTTAGAAATCAATATGGCTGTTTCTCAGAAAATTAGAAATTGATCTACCTCAAGACCCAACTATATCACTTTGGGACATATAAGCAAAGGATGTTTCATCCTACCACAAAGGCATTTGCTCAACTGTGTTCATAGTGGCTTTATTCATAATAGCCAGAATCTGGTAACAACCCAGATGCCCCTCAACCAAAGAATGGGTAAAGAAAATGTGGTACATTTACACAATGGAGTATTATTAAACTGATAAAAAAATAATAATAACATCATGAAATTTGCAGGCAAATGGATGGAATGAGAAAAAAATCATTCTGAGAGAGGTGGCCCAGACCCAGAAAGACAAACATGGTATGTACTCATTTATAAGTGGATATTAGCTGTAAAATAAAGAAGAACCATGAAACAATCCACAGACCCAGAGATGCTAAGTAACAAGGAGGAGTCAATGGGGGGTGCTTGGATCTCCCTGGAAAAGGTAAATAGAATAGATTTTTTTTGGGTGGACTAGGGGTAGATGGGGATGGGAAGAGGAGAGATCAGGTTGGGGTAGAGTAGGAGAGTACTGGAAGAGATGACTGGAAAGGGGGTCGCATTTCAGGGTGAGGTAGAAACTTACTGCAATGGAAACTCCCAGGAATCTACAAGGATGACCCTAGCTAAGACTCCAAGCAATAGGGGATTAGTAGTCTAACCTGGCCATCTCCTGTAACCCGGAAAGACTTCTAGTGGAGGAACTAGGACAACAACCCAGCCTAATAACCTTCAACCTACAATTTGTCCTGCCTTCAAGATCTGCTGGGGTAAAGACGGCACAGAAATTGTGGGAGTGGTCAACCAACGACTGGTCCAGCCTGAGACTCATGCCAATGAGAGTGAGCCCACCTGACACTGCCTAGAGTGTCAGGACCCAGAGGCTGGATGACCCAGAGACCTTAAATAGAAACAAACACGACTGAAGGAAAAAAGTCAATGTAATGATGCCTAATGATATTCTGCCATACTCACAGATTGGTGCCTAGCCTCATCAGAGAGGCTTCATCCAGCAACTGCTAGAAACAGAGGCAGAAGAGACCCACCCACAGCCAAACATTAGACAGAGCTCAGGGAGTTCTGCTAAAGAGGGAGAGGAAGGATTGTAGGAGCCAGAGGGGTCAAGGACACCATAAGAAAACCCACAGTATCAACTGGGTCTGTAGTGGTTCACAGAGACTTAACTGACAACCAGGGAGCCTATGTGGGACTGACCTAGGTCCTCTGCATATATGTTACAGTTGTGTAGCTTGGTCTTCTTGTGGGACTCCTGACAGTGGGATCAGAGGCTGTCTCTGACGCTTTGGCCAACTTTTGGGACCATTTTCCTCATATTGGGCTGCCTTGTCCAGCCTTAATATGAGGAGAGGTGCCTTGTCTTACTGAAACTTTATATGCCATGTTTGTTTAATATCCATAGAAGGCCTGCCCTCTTCTGAATAGAAATAGAGGAGGAGTGGATGGGGAGGGGTGACTTGGAGGAGAGGAGGGGGGAAACTGCAGTCAGGATATAAGAAAATACTTCATCATCATCATCACCACCACCATCATCATTTAAAAAAAAAAAAGCACTGCTCATTTACAGGTTCCCTAAACCTGTCTAATGTTGCAGATAATGATTTTTTTAAGTGACCGAATTCCTCAGTTGTATGCACACACCCAAAATAGTCAAAAGTAACTACAAGTGCTAAGGAACTTAGAATAAAAGCAATGGGAATCCAACCTCTCAGGCCGGACAGGCCCTACGCATCCTTCTCCAGTGTCTAGCCAGGTAAATGTAGTCCTCACCCCTCATAAAGAAGCTCTGCAACAGATGGAGACCATTACAGAAAACCACAACCAACCAAACTACAGAATTGTGGAGCCCAGTCCCACTTGTACAAAACATCCCCACACTCAAGGCTTGGGGAATACTGCAACAGAGGACCAGAGACTTTGCTGTGAAACTGTGTCTCCTAGTAACGTCAGAAGATACACCCATAAAGTTTCAGCAACATAACTTCCTAAATATGAACTGAACAAGGACAACAATAGACATGCCAATGGATGATGGGAAGACCACAAGGCTTTGACCTACCCACACAAATAACTACAGGCAATTAGAGAATGCTGAAAGCAAGATAGTCTTTCCCAGGGACACCAATTGGTTATCCAATACCAAATGGTCAGCCCTTAAAATATACAGGCAAGTTGTATAATAGCCTGAGCAGGTAGTACTTAATGTATTGAGAAATATATACATATACACATATGTATGTAACAATAAGTAATGAAAAAGAAAGACATGAATTTGAAAGAAAGCAAGGAGGGAGGGATATATGGAAGGGTTTGGAGGGAGGAAAGGAAAGGAAAAGGAGAAATAGTGTAATTATATTGTAATCTCATAAAAACAAATCACTTTTTTTAATTTTAAAAAAAATCAAACAGGGCTGCAACTGTTGAGCAGGAATCAGTGCCCAGTCTCATCCAATGAACAGCAGTCTAAATACATCCACTGTAAGAGACCTTTCTACACAAGTGTGATTATGAGAACTGGACCTCCAAAAGCCAGTCTCTCAAGCCAGCTGCATGGAAACTGAGAGACCAAAAGAAAAACGAACAGTATTCCTACTCCAATGACCTCAATGTAATGACTGCAGCCATACCAAGTTATAATTTTGTTGTATAGCAATTTGAGCCATCTTGTCTGAGGCAGGGCAGTCACCAGGTTAACTACCCTATCTTAAATTCAAAAGAGGTAAAGGTGCTAACTGTAAGGACGTGACAGTCAGCCCTAATAACCTCATGGCACTGTGTTTTTTCCTGCCCAGAAATGAACTGCTCTATTCCAGTCATTAGAGTGCTCAGACCTGAGTAATAATTTACATAGGTCCCCTGTGATGACTAAAGAAATTTAATATGGAACCAGGCATCCCTTAAGGGCCATTGACCTTTTGCTCTGGAATGCCTGGGAGAACCTAGTGGCCTGCAGGTGAGAGAAGAATAAGATAATGGGCTGTGAGGTATATTTTGCTTCTGTAAAACCTGCTATTGCTATGGGAAAGGGGATGAAATGGTTTTTTATTACTATATAGAGGGAAGGAAAAGACAACTGAGGGAAGTAAGCAATTTTCTTGCCCAGTGGTGAGTTCCATGGATATTTGTAATGCATACCTTTCTGATGTCAGTCCTTAGCCACACCCCTTAACCTCCACTTCTAGCCTGGTAGAAGGCTGCAGTCCTTCAGCTAGGCAGGAGAGCTGGCCCTGCCCCTCACCAGCTGCAGCACTAGGGAGAGTGGGTCCTGCACCTCACATGGGCAACACAGTAGAGCTGGTCCCAGTGGTGTGGGTGTGGGTGAGCCGCCCTGAGGGCAGAAAAGTAGGAGAACTGGCTCTGCCCCTTGCTACATGCTACACGCTGCATGCGGATGGGGGGAGGAGGGAATGGCGGGGGGTGGGGGAGGGGGACAGTGCTGGAGAGCTCACGCTGGTGGCGAGGATGAGGGAGAACTGCCAGGCTGACAAACCCAGGTACCACCCAGACCCAGAACCAGGGCTATGAGTTGGCCCACCAAAACATCCACCCCATCTGTGAACTGCTGGAGCACATGAAGGGACTGATCCTGGAGATCCAAAGCTGCAGGATCTCAATGACACAGGGCAACAACAGGATATCCAGGAGTCGCCCAGTGAAAGCCCAGTATTGATAGTGAAGCAGAAACCAGAAGCCTCGAACCAGACCAATGACGCACTGCAATGAACACTTGCAAGTAAAGATGTATGGAGTAAAGGGTATACTGCGTGACTCACAGGGACACACTACAGCTTCGGCAATGAAATTTTTTTTTTCTTTTAAATTTTATTTTCTTGGGGGGAAGGCTGCAAGGGTAGAGGGCAGATACAAAGGGACAGGGAGATGAATGGGATCAGGATGCATCATGTGAAATCCACAAAGAATCAAAACATAGTTTAAAAAAAAAAAAAAGAATAAAATCACTTAATTTAAATTTGAATTGAGTCTATGTCTCTGATTTCTCCCTGTGGACTTAAACACCACAACACTAACTTGATGTCAAATGAACAGAGGGTACCAAACAAACCTTGTAGTAAATGTTACACTCAGGCTACTCACATCGGTGCATTGTGTTGATTCTGCCAAAAACCTGAATCTAAACTCTCCTCCTTGACTGTCAAAATAATGAGGCAAAGCCTGGAAAGGAACTGCGCTCTTGAATCTTGGAGAATATTTATGAAGGTGAGCACAGTGAGCAAATAAAATCAATGGTAGAAAAAAAAAAAAATACAAAACATGCTTCCTTGTTGCCCCAGGCAAATCTGTTGCTTAAACAGTAACAACAGAATCTAATCCGTAAACTTCCCAGCTGCCAAAATTATACGAGCAACTTGCCTATTTAAAAATGTCACATTCCCAGCTGATATAAATATTTGCCTTCTGCTTACATTCCTAAAGTGCAATACAAATTAGGCCACACACTGAAATTCACCTTGGCACAAAGTATTTAATTTCTTTCTTCCTTTCAAGTGACCCAGATTGTACATTATGAAAATTGGGAAACCCTGGTGGCCTTTTGGTGATTAGGAAAGATGACTGCAGACTGAACCGACCGTCAGCCATCAGTTCACACATCATTCCACACAAGAGAGTCGTAACTACTTCGTTCAGGTCCGCTGAGACTTGCTTCAGCCCCAGTAACCGTTTATACACAAATGCAAGCCCTCCTGCTCCCTCGTTTCTGGAAGCATGACACTAGTGAGATCTTTTCATTCAACTTTTTAAAAGAAAGAAAGAAACCTGGTAACTGAAGAGTATACTTGAAAAATGTTTTTAAGATGCAATGCCGCAAATAATAGGAAAAGCTGACATAAAAAAAAATTAAATTTGCCAGCCACATTGGCTTACGGTGGTTCGATGAAAGGTATCCACCTCTCCCTCATATACTTGCCTGGTGTTTAGCATTGTTAAGCAGTGCTAGAATCTCACAAATCACTATTAACATTAGTGATACACTCTAGGTTCTTGAAAGCAATACTGATCATCTCCCTGTAAATAAGCAAAGATGTTGGGGATGGGAAAATGTGACTCCCTAATTAACAGCTGTTATCCCATGTTACAGCGGTAGCCTTCAACATTTAACTTGTAAAAGCCAGGCACATAGCACTGATGCTTACACTGGCTGTTCTCAACCCTCTACAGACACCTTGAGAAAAATCCACAGTGGCCACACAATGAGCTCCTGAAGTACATTCACTCTCCAGCAAAACATTGTCCTTTTCACTGGAAGAACTCTAGAGAGCTTTCAAGCCTGGAGGGCCAAGGCTCTCCAATACCCTTGGCCCTGGAGATACAAAACTGGCCCTGCCAAGGGCTGGGGCATGCTAACTCCCTGAGCCTACACTTATAAAACTAAGGGCCATGGTACCCTAGGCCTATACAATAGCTGAACCACCAAGTGGAGCAAAGGGGCCCACTCATCAGAGCCAGGAGGAGAGTTATAACTCTAGAGGGTGCTACATGCTGCTGCTCCCTCCTGTCTGTGGTTACAGCTCACTGCTATCAAATGCTAAGGGGATAACAAAAAACAAACAAACAAACAAACAAACAAACAAACAAACAAAAAAACTGTCAAATACCACCACTCACAGAGATTCTCCTCAGCTATCCACAATTTCTATTGGGGAGAGCAAAAGAACACCAAGCCGTATGACTGACAAGTACAGACCTTTTCACTGCTAGCAGGAAGTGAGAAACTTCACCACAATAATGCCCAATATAGGCTCTCTCCTGCCGCCTATAAAACTTTTACCTTGGAAATGTTTTATATATAGACAAGAACCAGTCGTCTTAAGGTGTCAACCTCAAACAATACCAGAATGGCTAAAAATGCCGTTCATGGGATGTCACCAAAGAACTAGTGAATTAGGTTTTTTTATGGGTGCAGGATATAGAAATCTGCCTTGTTTTTAAAAGCAAGCTTTACTCCCCAAATCAACCAAAACAGGTGCTTTATCCTTCCTGGCTCTCCCTTAATCGGGTCTTACAAAACTCAGAGTCACTGGGGTATGACATGTGGAAGCAGAACAAAAAATTTTATTGCTTCAAATTCTCAAAGCCTTACCAATTCAAGTAGCCCAAAAAGCTAAGGCAGGGGCCTACATATCAAGTGACAAGCACTTGCTACTCCAGATCAACTATCCACAGCTACTTTAATGCCCATCTAGTCATAAGAAAAACTCTTCTCCCAACAATAGCAATAACTTGAGGTTATTATGACTAAACAGTGTGACAGCAGGACAAGGTCAACCAAACCCACATGGGAACATCGCTGTGCCTAAACTTTAAGATTAACTTCAAGATGTCCTCTCACATTCAATAAAGAGCCAGGGTTTTCTGCTGCCCCTACTGTTAATGTTTGCTTGCTTTTCTTCGTGATAGGTTCTCGTGAAGCCTAGTGTTGTAGAATATTATTTTAAGATGTGTTACATTTGTTTATGCTGTGGAACATTTGTTTGATGGTGCAAAGCTGTGTTGCATTCTTTTATGTTGCATCTGTTTGACTCTGTGAAGCTGTGCTACTTTGCCTGCCTAAAACACCTGATTGGTCTAATAAAGATCTGAACGGCCAATAGCTAGGCAGGAGAAAGGACAGGCAGGGCTGGCAGGCAGAGAGAATAAATAGAAGGAGAAATCTGAGGAAAAAAGATCAAGGAAAGGAGGACTCCAGGGGCAAGCCACCCAGTCACCCAGCCACTCAGCCACCCAGCCAGACACAGAATAAGGAAAGAAAAGATATACAGAAATAGAGAAAGGTAAAAGCCCAGAGGCAAAAGATAGATGGGAGAGTTTAAGTCAAGAAAAGCTGACTAGAAACAAGCCAAACTGAAGCTATGCGTTTATTTATACGTGAGAATTAAGTCTCCGTGTGTGATTTACTTGGGAGTGGGTGGCAGGCCCCTCAAAGAGCCCAAAGAGTGAAAAAACAACCAACTAAAGCCAGTCTAACCTCAAACTGGCTATGTAGCCAAGGATAACCTGAATTTCTGATACTCTTGTGCTGATATTACCTCATGTGCCACCACACCCAGTTTTAATGGTGATCTGAGGATAGACACCAGGACCTCACCCGTTCTGGGCAAACACTCTTCAGTTGAGCTATATATATTGCCAGCCCAAACTCCAAAGGTCCTTTGAAGAAATATACTTGTGCTTATACAAAAATGCTAACCAGGAAAGGAGAAAGTAATCCTCCATATGAACATCAGTGGATTAGCATAAGGCCCCTTTCAGTGGATTGTGGGAAAAGGACTCAGAAAAAGCATTCACTACATTTGTTCACTTACATATTTCATAAATTTTTAAAGGTAAAATTCTGCATGTTATTATTGTTTATTTTGTGATCAATTTTTATATTTTTATGATTTTTTATGGTCAATTGCTGTTTTACATTTTCCTTTAAAATAATATCAATTTACAAGACCGTTCTTCTGGGAAATAAGGCAGTAACTTTATAAGAGCTATATGTGACATGATTATTTAATAGTTTAATTTACTCTGAATTTAGGGGGAAGGAAAGGGACAGCTCTATATCAACTAGACCAAAGGTTTTATAAGTTTCAAAAGGCTTTAACTGATTGAGTAAAAGTTTTTGCTTTTCAAAAAGAAATTTCACAACTTGAGTTTTCCTTACATCAAGGAAGATAAGGTAAAGATTGCCAAAAATAACAAAGCAACATAAATCACTTGAAGTTTCTAGAAAGAGGTCATACAGTATGGAAAAGACGGAGAGCACATACCCTTGTTCATCTGGGGCTCACTCTCTTCCTCCATGTCCAAATCTTCTAAGTCTAGGAAGTTGTCTACCTACAAGAAGATTGAGATTATCTTGCATATATTAGACATGAAGAAAGGCAATGCAGTCAGGGACCCACACACACAGCTGAAGGCTGGTTCTGCTTTCCTGTGACCTCTCCGGGCCCAGTTAAAAGCGGCTGTGTGCCTATGCTTTCCCATCTGTAGAGGCATGACATTTGCAAGTCCAGGGTTTTAAAGCACCACAGCCCGCTCTCTACAGCAAAAAAGAAAACAGACTGGGGCTTCTTGTAAGGGACTCTGTTCCAAAGTTTCTTCCCAGAATTTTTATCAGAGGAGACAGCAGGTTCCAGGCTTGGGTTTGCCTGCTTCTCAAGCAACCAGTGATGGTGGCAGGCAGGACCCTTCCTCACAGCATAGAGAGCCAGAGAGAGGAAGCTAAAGACAGCAGGAAAGAAAAGGTCATTCAAAACAAAAGCATGCTGCCCAGGTAAATCACAGGAGAGGTGAGCAGGACAAAATATCAAGTGTTCTCTCTTTCAGGCCAATAAAACTGAGAATTACTTCAAAGGCAAAAAGCACAGCAAATAACCTCCCAGACCCAATAGCAGCATTTCAATGAAGAACTATTCCACATGGAATACCGCTTCCCACTGCACACTGACAATGAGGCATCTCAGGGGACTATCAAAGAATGTAAATAAGAAAATGCTGGCACATGACATGGAGTAAAGACACAAGGTTGCCATTCATTTTATGCTCACAACCTGAACGTAGAATTAACAAAATACCTTAAAGTTACAAATGGAGATTCCTTAACTGCAATTCAAGACAGTCTGTGTCTTTCTGTCCTGAGCTGAATGAGGAATGTGTAGTAGGCAGACCATGCTGACCCCACAGAAAGTGAAAATGATAGCTTCCATGCTGCTAACCTGGTAACAGTAACTATTACTTAGCATGCAAACTCAAAAGCAAAATTCACCTTCCATATGTTTCAATACTAAAATTTGAGAATCAGTTACATTATAGCACCTTTCTTAATGATTATGCTAAAATTCCCTTCCCATTTGTTAAACCTTAAGGAAACAAAGATCCAGAACCCAGTCAAGCACAAACAGTTTAAGATGTTCCAACACCAATTTTAAAAAAGAAAACCTTTCAAGGATAAAATCTGGTGAATCTCCAGTTTTGTACAAAGAAAAGCAAGAGTCTAATATTTGCCTATTGGTTTGTATGATAGTTAAAATAAGGGCTGTCTCCCACAGACTCTAGTAATTGAATACTTGGTGCCAGTCAGTGATGCTGCTTAGAGAAGTTTAGGAGGGAAAGCCTTGCTGGAAGAAGTCTGTCACTGGAGGTGGGCTTTGAGAGTAAAAAGCCTTCTTCTAGTTCACTCTCTCTGCTTCCTGCTTGTGGTTGAGGTTGTGAGTCCTCGGCTTCCTGCTGTCTGCTGCTTGCTATTATGCCTCCCCACCATGATGGACTTTTATCCATATACTCTTCTTTCTTTCGAAGTTGCCTTGGTCATGGTGATTCATCATAGTAACAGGAAAGTCGTTAATACATTTGTTTATGTGTGTTCTCCCCAAGGCAGATAACTGACTCTGGCCTCACCTTCACCTTTCCAGCCCGGGTCATATCACCTTGAAGGAAGCTGCCAACTTGCTGGCCTTCATCAATCACTATCTGAAAACACAGTAAGGACACACAGTCAGGAAATAATAGTTTCTATTCCTAGCCATTATCTGGAAGACCAGATTCTCTAAGCTACAGCAATGGTGAAGGGATAGGTTTCAGCAAGTCTAACTACAATTCTGGTACCCTAGACTCACCCAACATATAGCAGGGGACTTAACTCAGCACGCTTGTGTATAAAACAGACAGCTGCTCCACCTCCTAGTCAGCCCCACAATGAGCCTCTGATACACAAATCAGAGACCACTGCTACAATACAACAATTCTAGGCCTCCCTATATTTAATAGAATCTCAATCATCACCAGTAGAGTGTGAATCCTTTATGAAGAATATCTCATATCTCACACTAGAAGCAAGCTTTAAGAAAAGGGATTATAAATCACTGTTCTATACAAACACATTTCTATCACAGAGGCTTCTGACCCTTATAAAAACAAAATATTGTGTAATTCTGTCCATAATATCACATGGAAAACATTGCAAACAGAAACAAAAACTCAAATGATTGTTTAAAAAATTAATCAAAATTCAAATGGCTTGAAAAGAGAACACTATGAATTATCATTCCTTGATAATTAAAGACAATAGTCAAAGAGCAGATGAATACTGTTGATGAGGCCTTGATGATTAGAGAACACCATCTAATATCTACAAACCAAATCTTAGAAAAAGCAAGATAATGGCTTCTACTTCAAGTCTAAATGTGATAAATTTAGGACAGGAGAAAGTCCAGTTTATACAAAGAAGTAGAAAAGGAAACTCTCTTGTTAAAAACAAAATATACGATTTTATGAAGCATTTACACATGGAAGAGTGCTAAGAAGTTTTTACCAAAAACTGAGGATTATCAAACTCTGGCATGTAAAGACGTAATTCTCAACAGAGCGCTGTTCCAGTGGCCACTTTTCCTAGGAAGAACGCTTTCTTCTTCAAGCTGTTTCTATAAACGTAAGACAGAGTTACCTGGTCATCTTCTGAGCATTCAG
>CABHPR010130143.1:8471-25314 GCA_902168415.1 Peromyscus melanophrys | reverse complement strand
ACACACACACACACACACACACACACACACACACACACACACACACACACATATATATATATATGGAAGTTGCTTAGCATTTTAAATGTCCCTTCACTTTGGGAAGTAAGTGGCGATAAAGTTCAAGAGCAAGCATGGTGTACCTCACATTTGATGTGGCTGCAAGTGTGTGCTCTTGGTCAGCCAGCTGGATTCTGGGTGTATGTTCTCATGGACTGTTGTTAATTTAGTAACGCTCCTAGCTAGTACACCTTCTATTCCTAAGCAGAAATTCTTTTGGGTTTTCTTTGCTGTGATGGGTAGTTTTACGTCAGCTTGACACAAGCTAGAGTCACTTGAGGAGAGAGAAATTTGACTGAAAATATGATTCCCCTGCCCTCGGAGAAATGGCTTAGAAGGCTTTCCAGAGGACCCAGGTTCAATTCCCAGCACCCACATTGCAGCTCACAACTGTCTGTAACTCCAGTTTCAGGGGATCTGAAACCCATCGAAAAACACTAATGTACATAAATTTAAAAAAAGAGAAGACAATATGCCCAGATTGACATTGGATGGCCTATCTGTTTCAGTAAGTTCCAGTAGGTTCGACAATCAGGGAAGAAGCACTAGAGGTCTAGAACAGACCGCTGTAGAACCGACACTGCATTGCAAGACATACCAATTGAAAACATAGCTTCCCCGGCGAAGCAGACAGAATGACTGAATGTCATCCTTACTAGGACAAGATAGAGCAGCAGAGGACATTCACACTTCTATCTGTTAGAATCACGCTAGACAACCAGATAACTGCAGTGTCCTGTTTCTCTTTCATAAGCAATCATCTAGATGTTATAATTCAACGTCTCAGGAATCTTCCTCCATCATCCCCAAGTTTCCTAAAATTTTAGTGTGGCGGTTAAAAGAAGAAATAGATATTGTCTATTGTCTAAGCAATAACAATGCAACAAATCAAAAGATAGAAGTTTATCAAAATATACTTAGCCTCTAGGATCTAATAATGCTGGCTTAGAAAATGAGATGGACGTGACATAAAGTTGTTAAGAGTCCAATTAGAATTTCAAGGCATATTTAGAAGAATCCCTCTGTTGAACAGTATCAATATATTGGTGCCTCTCACACAACCACCTCACTTACTGTACCTTAATGCTTAAGTTCATCATGTCAAAAACTCAAGAAATATAAGAAAAACATCTACCTTCTTTTTAGCTGAATGCAACCATGTTCACGAGATTGCACTGTGGGATAAAAGTCCCAGCCAAATCCAGTTACCCATTATCAAAGTAGAGACCATGAACTGGATGAAAACTAGAAGCCTCTCTTCACCACCAGTTGGGTTGAGTCACATAGTCATTCCATATAAACATTTTCTGTAATTTCCCTTGACAACAACTCATCACAATTTTACTGAAGTGATGTTGGAATCTGCTACTCCTTTGTGTTTACAATTACCTAGTCCTTACATTCCAGAAAGTGCACTCTATGAGGATGTATTTAGTCTTGTATCCTTTGTACTTAACAGAGTCCTTTGAGCAAAGTAGGCACTCAGCAAACATTTACTGAATAGACATGTGAATTGAAGTTATCCTTATATATATGCTTTTGAAGTTTTCTATTTTAAGAGCAGAGGCTATGAGTAATCAATGAGAACAATATCCACTTCTATGCTTTCAGTTTTAAAGTCATCCATATGTTACAGCTTGCTAGATGATCAATCAATTCATCTCAACTAAACACACATTTCTTGAGCACTATCCTGTGCTCTGGTGCTAAGGGGGAAAGATTCTCTCCAAAGAGTTCCCTCCTATATCTTCTTTTAGGATCCAACATACAGGTTGGAAAAGTTCATAGTATTCCTTCATTAAACAAGCAAATGTTTAGTGATTTCTATGTGCACTGTTGAGCACCTCTTGTTCTATTTTCTTTTCTTCATCCAATTTACTTTGAATGCTGTACACATTCCTTCCTCCATTCATTACATATGTGTAAGTGAGATCTTCTGGGAGACCCACCAGGGTCTATAGCAATGATATGTAAGTTCTTTGCTATCAAATAGCTTCCTATGGTAGCTCTCTTCCAAACATCTTGGAACCCTGACATTTCCACTGCATGACTCTTCTATCTGAACATCAAGATTGCAGTGCTGCCATGGGGAACAGGTGTTCATTTCTTCCACCCACAGTCACATTACATTTACAGGCTATTGACGAGGATGGCTTATGAGTTCAGTGGATTTGGTTGAGAGTGAAGAAATAGATCTAGTTACACACTATCTGTCTATCACAGATTTTAATGCTTCAAGAACAGTTCTTGAATAATTTGACATAATCACAGACCATTAAACCTGGAGTAGATATTTGCCAATGTCATCTACTCTCTGTTTTAAACCAGAAGAGACTGGAAAAAATGAAAGGTCACCAAAGATTTTGGACTTAGTTAAAGGTGATACAGGTAAAAAAAAATTCGGGTTACAGAATCACCAATCAGTGGAAATAATCTATGACTTAAAATGACCAAAGCCAAGCATTTCATATCAGTTGATTAAGTAGAGTGGGAGCCTTCTATCTAATTTCCATAGAGATTCTGCTATCTTGACCTCTATATATTCAATACAGTGTATTATTTGTTGTGAGAAATTCTGTAGGCAAGAATTGAATTCTGCTGAGTTCTGAAGCCTGAGTTTTAAATTTTTATTAAGTATTTGTACTTTTTTCCCACATCAAATGCAGATGGTTAAAGTCAGGATTTAAAAATCCAGCACCATTTGTTGGACATATATGAAGAAAATTGTATCTTATATCACAGTGCACTTTAGATAGATTATTTTCCTTAATTTAAATGTTTTAAGTGGTACTAAAAATAGATTTAAAAGTCAGCTGTTTAATTTTCCATAATAGCTGAAAACATATTTGATAGAGGGGATGTTTTAAAGAGACTAGTCTCAAAATTGCTGTCTTGTGGTTCTGCTTAGAAGAGGCCAAATATGTAGAGCTACCCATCTGTCTTCAGTCTTGAAGTCTCTCCACACATCTATATGAAACATAGCTCTCTACCCAAGGGCCTTTTGCACACTGACATCACAAGTGACAAAAAGGTGATAGTGGCAGAAATAAATCAAATTTCTTGTCAGGAGATGTGAGATTCCTAAGAGCTGACAGGAGCTAAAGCCCAAAGAGTCTTTTGATGAGCATACGAACTCAGATGTGCTTGCAGAGCCTTCTAGAGGCACAGCAGCTACAAGGACACCTTTAGGCCATTTCAAGTGCCAGTCAAAAAACGTACCTAGCCATTTCTTTTGCAACTTCTTTGGGTCTGCACGAACTTCTCAGCATAGCCTGTAACCTTGCCCTACATTGTAGCCTGAATAGTTTTAACACCCCTCCATTTTCTCTAAAAGAAAATTAAATCTAAAATGGAATTAGGTTTCAGATTCTTCTTCCTTTCAAATTCTGCTTCTTTGGTGTAATGCCCTCCAGCAGTGCATGGAGATCAGCGATGTTTTCAGATCTGATGCCAGCATCAATCGGATAAATTGTCTGGCAAACAGTGCTAAGAGAACAGGCGGTGAGCTGGCACCCTCTGATGAGTATGTACACCCCTTCCTTCTCTGTAAACCAATTAGTTTTCTGAGTTAGCATGACTCTTCCTAGTCCAAGCAAATGTTTAAAGAGAACATTCTAGCACGCAACTCAATATGCTCCTGCTTAATGATAGGTCTTCTGAAGATAGATTTTTACAACAATATTATATGACCTAACAAGAAGAACATATAGGATTTCTCAGTTTCAGTAGGTATATTCAAGAGACTGCCACTCAAAAACCACAGCACACAGTACTTATCTATGACATGCTGTATTTATTAACCTTCATCAAGATAACCTCTACTTACTTCCAGGTATTGTATTACAGCATCACAGGGATCTAGTCCAAACCATTTAATCTGCCTGAGCTATGGAGTGGGGAGCTTATTTTTTCCTTTCTCTCATAGTATATGAGAATAAAAGTGAGGCATGTTTACAAAGGCATCTTGAAAAATTGTAATACGTAACAATTGCAAGATTTTTCATTGATAGAGGCACAACTATTAATTTATTTTCTGCTACTGTAAAGATATCCAGAACTAAATAATTTGGAACAACAGTGATTTATTTGGCTGGTGGTTCTGTTCTCGGGGTTGGGAAACCTAAGAGCATGGTACAGCCCTGTCTTGACTTTTGCTGATAGCCTTCTCATACTACCATAGCATAGAACATCTTATGGTGAGACATGGCAAATATATCAGAGAGAGCTCATTTGCATAACAAAATCATTCACTCACCTACCATGAATGATTTAATCCTTTAATTAAGATAGATTCCTCATCATCCAACCTCCCAAAAGTCCCATATCCTATGACCATTAAGATATTAATTTGAAGCCTCAGTCTTTAAAACAAGAAATTGGAGGAACACATCAAAGTACATACATGAGCAATCATCTGAAAACCAGTTTAGAATATTGCTGCATCCATAAGGGTTTAGTCTGGCTCTCTGTGGCAGGAAACTTACAACAGCCTTTCCCTATGAAATAAGTTCATGTATCTCCAACAAAATCTTCAACAATGATGTTTCCTCATGACCCAATGTCTTAGTTAAGGTTTTATTGCTGTGAAGAGATACCATGCAAACTCTTATAAAAGAAAACATTTAATTGGGGCTGGCTTACATTTCAGAGGTTTAGTCTATTATTTTCTTGGCAGAAAGCATGACAGCATGCAGGCAGACATGGTGCTGGAGAGATAGCTGGGAGTTCTACATTTGGATCCATAGGCAGCAGAAAGCAACGAGCTTGAGTTTCTGAGACCTGAAAGCCCACCCACTAGTGATACACTTCTTTCAATAAGGCCACATTTTGTAAGAGTTCCACTCCCTAAAGAACAAGTATTCAAACACGAGTCTATGGGGGCCATTCCTTTTCAAACCACCACACCCAGCAAGTTCCTTTCTGGCTATATGCATCAGCAAATGTCTACCACTTTGTTAGATAGAAAGAGCCACAAAATTCTTGTTATGTAAGATAAGGAATAAGTAAAGGAACTGAACATTATCCACAGGTGAACATAATTACCACTGTCTTATGCACACAAACCAATACTTCAAAAACCTTTGAGTGGAAAACAGCCAGCAAAAATGTGTATGAAATATGGCATTATGTGAATTTTAAAAATACATTGAAATATGAAGAATTGGTTTCAGATATGGATATTTGGAGTGAAAATTTTCAAAATATGTGTGGCTGTGGTACACACCAACTTGAGAAGAATAATTACTTCAGGAGCAGAGAAGAGGAGAGGCATGAGAGAGTTATACTGTGCTTTTCAACATCTAATTTTTTTAAGTAAAGGAAGAAATCTCTGAGATAAATGACAGATTTCTAAATTCTATTAAATCTGTAATGTGGGTATCATGATATCTTTTGTATTATTTTCATCATGGAAAATAATAAATCAATGAAAACACTTCATGATCATAAAACAAACATGTAATTGGAACATATTGTGCAAAATTCAGGGTGATCTTATTAGCCACAGTTGCTATTTCTAGTTGCGTGATAGCTGAAGTCATGATGCAGGTGTCAGCCTAATACATAGAATAAACAGTCCTTGGTCAATGGGCAATAGAAATTGAATCCCAAATATCAGCTGTGAGGATCTTTAGGCTAAAGTCTGCATTTTGAAAAGTTCAGAAAAAAAATACAAGTAGTCATGCATGCACTATTCAGACTCCATCCTCTAGCTCATTTGCCCAGTTGGTGACACTATCTCTTTGGCACTTCAGGTACTCCACATTCATCCTTGGCCTGGGGATTTAGGCTTCCGATTTTCTGCTTGTTGTTCTTTCCATCTTAGTTCAAAAGGCCCCTTCTCAAGGAGCTCACCCTGGCACGCCTGGCTAGCCCTGAACCTCTGCAGCTACCCCAATCTCTTTACATTCAGTTGCTAAATGTTTGTTGAATAATTTTCTTTACACTGATCACCAACATCAAATTATATTAATGACTTATTGATATGTTGTCTTCTTTCCCAAAGTACAAGGTCATGCTTACTGGTGTATCTTTGGGGTCCAGAGCACTGCTTGGCACAAATGGAATGAATGAAAATCATCAGCAGACTCTAAAAGCTTTATAAACTAGGGTGAGGAATGCAGATACAGACAGCGTCTTTCTTCATTGGTTAGGAATATGGATAGGCTTGAAAGCTAACCATCTCCAAAACAAGCTGGTAAGATTACACTCACAGTCAGGAAGCAGAGAACAGTGATGTTGGTGTTCTGCTAGCTTTTTGATCATTACACGATGCAGAGTCCAGCCTAGGGAATGGTGTTGCCCACTTTTAGAGTGTGTCTTCTCACCTCAGTGAACCTAATCAGGATGGTCCCTCAGAGGCAGGACCAGAGACTAGCATAATCTAAATAACTGATGAGTATTAATTGAGAGATTAAAACTCTCAATTGATGATCAGTTTTAGTCACCACATCAACTCTCCTCTGTTTCTCTGGAATATCTACCTAATGTGGGTAATATGTAAGTTTCAGTGATACACTGTATCAGAGAGTCTTCAAAATTTTTCTTAGAGGTAAACAAAGGCTCTCTATATATACACCTGCTCCTAAACCAAAGTTTTTTTTCTGATAAACATGGTACAGATTATTAAACTTTTATCTTTTGTACCATATATAGTGGTATTCTATTTGTACTGAAATGTGATTTTATTTGTATGTTAATAAATAAAGTTGCCTAGGGGTCAGAGCTATCAGCAAGCCATAGCGAAAGCCAGGGCGGTGGTGGTGCATGCCTTTAATCCTAGCACTCGGCAGGCAAAACTAGGTAGATCTCTGTGTGTTCAAAGATACAGCCAGCATTGGAGACACACGCCCTTAATCTCAATACCAACCATAGAAAACTTGGAGGTCTATACAGAGAGGCAGTGACGAGGCAGTCACGTAGTTGGGTTTACAACCAATGAGAAGGAAGAACGAGAACTCTTATTTAAAGGCGAACGCACAGGAAGGAGTCCCTTTTCGGAGAGGTCTCTTGGCGGGAGAGGCTAGCTGGCGGAAAGCGGGTAAGACTCTTAGCTCTGACCTCTTTGGCTTTCATCTTTACATTGGCTCTGTGTCTCTTATTTAATAAGGCAGCTGGTTACATCTACAACCATATAAAGAGATTTCTAGCTCCATTGCTAAATATTGTCATTTGCAATATTGTGCTACTTCTTTATAGAGGAGGTAAAATGGAGGAGATAATTTTCACTAGGAGAACATAAGTTAGAACAAGGTCCTGGATAAACTTCACCAAAAATTAATGTTACAAACATTCCCAGTTCTGTTACAGATTATATATAAAATTATTGACATAATGCCCTATATATTTTAAGTAAAATAAAACAATTGTCTTTCTTTGAAATTTCTTCCAAGCAACTATCCTGTGACTAAATGCTAAACAGGAAACCTTTCCACTGATTACTACCCTACTTACAAATTTCAACTTCCAAATGCCATGGGACTATGATCTTAGTCTCAAGTATAGTATTTCTCCCAACAGACTTCTAGATTATACAAAAATTCATACAAGTTTGAGAGTTGCATTATGAATCCCCCAAAGAGTCGCTTTCTTTTTTGTGTTTTCTTGGTTTTATGTGCAGCAAGCTGGAGTTCACAAAGGAAATTCCATTCCTATGCTAAAATTTGAAATGGCAGCTTCTATTTTGGAAGGTCTTTGCATCAGTGGTTTTGTAAGGAAAAACTTGAGCTACTTTTAAAAATGGAAAGAAACTAGTGAAGTATTGCTTAGCTTGCATTTCTTGAGGGAATGGTATCCAGAAGAACATAAAATGCCCTATTTGTATGTCATTTGGATGCCCAAAGTTGACACCTTTCACAAATAGGGTAGACAACCTCTATGGAATGTAAGGACAACTTCCAGAATAGCCTGTGAATTAAAACCACCTTTTCACCATCTTGTCCCATGCCTGAAGTCTCCTTCAGTTATGGCCTTCCTCTGTGCCCTGACATAACCTCCTAGAATTCTACTAGTTCTGATGCCCATGGAACAACAAATTTATCAAATATTATATATATATATATATATATATAAAATTATATTAGACATTATTTAAATTGTTATTTGTGTGTGTGTGTGTGTGTGTGTGTGTGTGTAAATTACAGATACTCTCAAAGTTTATGGCTGTCTGAGCTCATATATTTTGCACAGTTATGGATGAAGCTGCTGTAAATATTTATGTACAACTTTTTGTTTGGATGCATGCTTCCATTTCTCTTGGATAAATGTTTCTAAGTGATACTGTGGACTGATATGTTAAGAATGTCTTAATTTATGCAAAATGGTTACCATTATATTTGTACCTACAAGGTATGAGGGGTTTAGGAAGTTTGAAAGAAGACAGAAAAAGAGTTAACAGGATGAGATAGGGAAGACACATAGAGAATCTCTCTTACAACTACTGCCCTTCTGCTTCTCTTCCATGTCATCTCACTTACTTTTCCCTATCCATGGGCAAAGATGGACACTACCAAGACGGATGTTGTATCTGTTTTTCTGGCTGCAGCACGTTTGCCTTAGATGACCAACATTGAAGACTGGTGGTCTGCCTATTTCCCCCTGCCATTTCCCGACTATCCTTTTCCCCAACCTTACTACTCTCATTTTCGACCTTTCACCTCTTTGGATCTCATTACCCATGTGCTCCTTGCTTGTCACAGCCCAGTGACCTGTCTTCACCTTCCTTTTCCTTTGGTAATATTGAGGGCCTTTGACTGAAATCTGGCCCCAAACATATCTACTATGGCCTACTTAATAGATAATCACAAATACTCTGTATATAATTACAGACACATGCCTTCCAGGATGAACAAGTTCCTAGCAAAATTAGATCACAAGTACAATGGTGTGTATCATACAAATTTTGTTGGCAAGCAGGCACAGCACAGGTTGAGGCATTAGTGTGTTCCATAAACTTGAATTCTCTACCTTTCAAGTGAGTCTATTGTGCAGAGAACTCACTATAGGCTGATGGATCAATATTCTTTTTGTATGTGTGTGTTTTCTAATTCTTACATATTTATTTAATTTATTTATTTTACAGCCCGATCACAGTTTCCCCTCACTTTTCTCCCCTCATTCTTTACCCCTGCCCCTCTGCACCTCCCCCAGTCCTCTCCTTCCCTTTTTCTGTTCAGAAAGGGGCAGGCTTCCCATGGGTATCAACAAAGCCTGGCATAAGTTGCAGTAAGACTAAGCACCTCTCCTTTTATTAAGACTTGACAAGGTAATCCAGTAAAAGGAAACCTTTCCTAAGAGTCAGCCAAAGAGTTAGGGACAGCCCCTGCTCCCATTGTTAGGACTCCAAGTAGACCAAGCTATAACTGACACATATATGTGGAGGGCCTAAGTCAGTCCCCTGCAGGCTCCCTGGTTGTTGGTTCAGTCTCTGTGAGTTCCTCTGAGCCAGGTTAGTTGATTTTTGTGAGTTTTCTTGTAATGTTCATGGCCCCTCTGGCTCTTACATTCCTTCTTCCCTGTCTTCAGCAGGAATCCCTGAGGTAGGCATAATGTTTCGCTGTGGGTCTCTGAATCTTTTTCCATCCATACTGGATGAAGACTCTGATGAGAGTTGGGGTAGTCACAACTCTGATCAGAGGAGATGGCCAGTTCAGACTACATATCCACTAATGCTAGGAGTGTAAACTTGCACAGCCATTTTGGAAATCAATATGGCAGTTTCTCAGAAATTTGGGAATAAATCTACCTCAAGACCAAGCTATACCACTCTTGGGCATATACCCAAAGGATGCTCAATCATATCACAAGGCTGCTTGCTCAACTATGTTCACAGCAGCTTTGTTCTTAATAGCCAGAATTTGGAAACAACCTAGATGCCCCTCAGCCAAAGAATGGATAAAGAAAATGTGGTACATTTATACAATATAGTATTGCTCAGCTGTTAAAAACAATAACATCATGAAATTTGAAGGTAAATGGATGGAACTAGAAAAACATTATCCTGAATGAGGTAACCCAGACCCAGAAAGACAAACATGGTATGTACTTACCCATAATTGGACATTGGCTGTAAATAAAGGAGAACCATGCTACAAGCCACAGTCCCAGAAAGGCCAGGTACAAGAATGGCCCAAGGAGGGTCTCATGGATCTCCCAGGGATGGGGAAATAGAAGAGATCTCCTGGGAGAACAGGGTGGGTGGGTGGGGATTGAAACTTGAGGGATCAGATTGGATGGATGGCGGGAGAAAGCATTGAAAGAGATGACTGGAAAGGGGGAGCATTTTGAGTAAGATAGAAACCTGATGCAAGGGAAACTCCTATGAATCTACAAGGATGATTCTGGGTCAATATTCTTGAAGCAGAATTTCATGCTCCTGACAATCTGCACTATATACAGAGTAGAGCCAGAAGCTATCACGAGTCTGTTGGATTCTTGATTTCTATTCAGGAAAGTGTAGAATGTGTCTATAAAATATTCAATCTATCCTACACAACAAGAATACAACCCATTTTACCAAAGAAAATTTAATTCTAAAGCCTATTATGCTAATTAGTGAGACACATGCTTTACCAACAAGTATCTATATTTAACATTTATCAAAGAATATGCCCCAAAGTACTTGGAATAGGCACACTTAGATTATTAACTTCGGATAAGATGTGATCTGGCTGCCTGTAAAGCTTGAATTTCTGATGAGGATGGTGCCTAGTATAGAAGTCAGTCTTGGGGACCACTGCAGATGTCACACAATGTGCTTCAGTGTTTTGCAGAATTACTTCCAATCATAGACAACATAGCAACCCTCAAATTCTGTCTTGGAATAGATGTTTACTGAAATCTCATAATATGCTAGGCATATAACTGAATTTACATTTCACAACTAGAAAATTATGACTTAAGTAGCTATGTTTTTGGTAACTTTACAAAGAAGAAATCCCATTTTCCCAAGTCATGAGAACCTGTGGGGCTGGGACTTGCATCTGGGTCTACCTATGTCCAAAGCAATACTACAGATTAAGTGATAGAGATACATTTTTCCGATACAACTGTGTCAGAGTTTTTAATTTTTAATATCTGTGTGGTTAATAACACTTGGAGAAGCTCATTAAAGCCCTTGAAACTCTCCTCATCAAAATGGACATATAGGTCTAAATTTTCAGAAAACTTGATGTAGTAATTAAAAACTTCCATTTTTTCCTAATGCTCACCATGGATCTTGCACTAAGAATGGCTATAACGAGGAATGTTACATAAGATTATAATGTATATTACCTACCCTACCTCTTCGGGCTGTGTTTTTGAATATGTTACTTATTTGTAGGGCACAATGGACTCTAATCTATTTTTTTCTGAAGTTTAACATCTTCTCTCCAATGTATTTCTGTTATCTCATTTGAAATGTTTCAGGCCATAAACAACTGAACATCAGGGACTAGCATTAGGCATCCATTCTTGGTAACCATACTTGGTGAATAAGCTTTTAAGGGATGGGTTACATCATTTTACCTATATGTAGACCTTAAAAACTGCATTTACTGTCTCTGCCAAATACCTTTGTGAATATAGGACCTCTAGTCCATCCAGGAGCCAGTTGTGCCCTACAGAGGGTGTGCCATGAGTTGCCTCTCTTCGATCACATGAGCACAGTGCCACACCTGCACTTTTTTTGCTTACCATTAGGTACTTCTGCATGGTATTGACATTAAGTGAACAGTCCTAAATTTGGCATAGTGCCAGGGCTCTGTGTCACATGACCAAAGACCTTCTCTGAAGAGTATGCGAGCCACTCGTTAGTATAATTTAAACATTAATTATGGAAACAGTCCCCCAAATGCCATGAAAACAAATAACCCACTGAGCCATGACTGAGCAAACTACCTTACTGCTGAGGCTCAGACAAACAGAAGAGTGATTAGCAACAATGCATTACGAGGCTCAGTGATATTTTACACAGTGTTTGACAATCCATAGGGCCCACTTCTGTTTTCCCATAAATAAGATACACACGACAATTAGGGTGTTTGGCCATCCCCTCACCAGAGTGGGTCAGTTCGGGCTGTCTCTCGACCATTGCCAGCAGTCCACTGTGGGGGTATCCTTGTGGATTTCTGTGGGCCTCTCTAGCATCTTGCCTCTTCCTATTCTCATGTGGTCCTCATTCATCATGGTCTCCCATTCCTTGTTCTCCCTCTCTGTTGTTGATCCATCTGGAGTCTCCCGCTCCAAACACCCTAATTGTCGTGCTAGAAACCCCATCCAATGACTGAAGGATCTGGAAGCAGAGATCCAAGGCTAGGCCCCGGACGGAACTCCGGGAGTCCAAATGGTGAGAAAGAGGAGGGTCTATATGAGCGAGAATTGTTGAGACCAGGGTTGGATAAAGCACAGGGACAAATAGCCAAATGAATGGAAACACATGAACTATGAACCAATGGCTGAGGGGCCCCCAACTGGATCAGGCCCTCTGAATGGGTGAGACAGTTGATTGGCTTGATCTGTTTGGGAGGCATCCAGGCAGTGGGACCTAGTCCTGTGCTCATTGCATGAGTTGGCTGTTTGAAACCTGGGGCTTATGCAGGGTCGCTTGCCTCGGCCAGGGAGGAGGGGACTAGACCTGCCTGGACTGAGTCTACCAGGTTGATCTCAGTCCTCGGGAGAGGCTTTGCCCTGGAGGGGGTGAGAATGGGGGGTGGGCGGGAGAGGGGAGAACAAGGGAATCCGTGGCTGATATGTGGAACTGAATGGTATTGTAAAATAAAAAAAAAAATGATAAGATATTCAATTTAACGGTTCTCTTTTTATCTCATCCATCATAGTGAATCTGTGAGAATATCACTTAACCCCTTCAATCCTTTTGTCAACTGCTGTATGCGTACAGATATGAACGAAGAGAGTGTATCCAGTGTTGATTCTTTTTATCACTGTGTACTTTTGCATTGCTGATGACAAAGTGTAGAAAGTATATTTAAATGTAGAACAATTGGCAACACGATTTGTCAAGAAAGACTCTGAAGTTTATTTGACCATAGAATTTGGCCTTGTTTGCTCTGTATTGACTATTCTGGGGCAGTTTATTATTTGAAATTACCAGAAGGACCTTGCTCCAATTGTTTCTAGGAATCTGAGTCTGAGGTATGTGTACAAAGAATGGCATAGACTTTAAACATAACATAAACTGACCGTTCATAAATTTATTGTCACAGAAATTAATGAAAGCAGTGTACTGTCGTAACTTTATAAAAGTCAGAATTGACTTTTAGGACAAGCTATCAATGACAGTGAGAATTAAGTCTTGCTCATGTCAGATAGAGACGATGCCTAAAAACTTGGCACTTTCCTAAAAGAAACTCTTTGTTTACTAAACATCATTTCAAAGCATTTTTGATCTCAATTTTTTTTTACCTAATTTTAAAACTTTAAGATTCAATATGTCCATCATTTTTTTCTCATACTAAATCAGGGCAATGTCAATAACTACTTAAATGGTTTATTGTGAAAAATAAATCAAAACTATTTGTGGAAAGACCCTGTAAAAAACATAAAATTTTTACACCTACCTGTATATGAAAAATGCTTGCAAATTGTTGTTCCTAATTTTACATGGAAAAAGATAAAAAGGTTAAAAACAAACAGCTTTGGGGGCTTCTATATGTAGTTGTATGGGAAATGAGCTCTCTGCCATATAGTGAGTGCCTAATGAGACAGAGTTTCATTATTCAGTCATTAGACTGTTTACCTAGAACTAATGCATCCAAAGCCACAAACTGCTGTGGACAAGAACAGAACAATTTTGATGAACTGTTGAAGACTGAGTGAGAATGGACTAGCATGAGAGTGATACACTTCTGGTGGCTACAGTTTTAGAGAGGATCCCACATTTGATATTTCCAGGAATCTAAATGTGACCATCAGATAAAACTCTAACTTATGGCTCTGATTTTGTCAAGGATTGGGGAGGGGGGAGGATTAATCACTGCCCATTAAACCTAAGCCTACCTTGCCGCAAAGAAGCCTGACTGAGTCTTCTTTCAGATGGCCAACTATCACATTCTGCCTACTTTAGCTCGTAAGAGCCTTTTGTCATGTAGTACAATGTGAAGAATAAGAAGTAGGATATGATCTTCAGTAGAATAGAACAGAAATATTGCTACAACCAGGGAAAATAATAGAAATAAAGACAAAAGAAAATTCAGTAATGGAAACTTTGTTTTAAGACCATCACCCAGAGAGACACATAATTACAATATTACAGAATGAAACTTTCCCCTGTAGTTGATAATCACATTAACTTGGTGTACAATAAGAGTGGACTATATTATACCATGACAGCTTTAATTTGTCCACTTGACACATCCTAGATTGACCTGGGAAGGGAGTTTCCCTGAGGGAGTGTTTACATAGGGTTGTCCTGAAGGTATGACTATGAAGGGTTGTCTTAGTTAATTGATGTGTGAAGATCTAGCCCATTGTAGGTAACACCATTACCTAGGCAGGGAGTTCTGAACTGTATGAGTGGGGACCAAGCTGAACACAATCAATCAAGTAAGCAGGCATTAGTGGATTTTCTGTTTTCTTGACTTTGGATGTGACTAGAAGTTTCAGGCTCTTGTCAAATGTGACTTCCCCACAATGATGGATGTTAATCTGAAGTTCTAAGCTGAATAAACCCTTTCTCTCCTAAATTGCTTTTTGTTAGGATATTTTATCACAACAGAAATAAAGTAGAACATACAGTGAAAGAGTTGTAAGAAACAGACTCTGTCTGAAGAGGAATTTTAAGGATGTCTAAAGTCAAGAAGAGAATCAAACTAGAACACTATGGGAAACAGTATACTGTCCAACTTCAAGTAAGATTAGTTTAGATGATAGCAGATTAATATAAATGCTTTATTTCTATTGCCCAATAAAACATGTCTGATTTCAAGAAAACATATAGGAAATAAGAATACAAAAGCTGCAGATAACGTGGAAGGTAGTTGAACAGGTTCTTATACAGTTAAGTATAAATGTCCTATAATCCAGCAACTGTACCATATATTTATCTGACTGATTTAAAAGTTATAGATTTATGAATGTTTGTAAATGGTTTATTCATAATCAGAAAATGAAAGCGACCAAGACTTCTCTCAGGCATAAATATCTAATCAAACTATGGCCTATCCATATAATGTAAGTATTCTGAAAAATAATGAATGAACTATCAAGTAGCAAAAAGACTAGATTACTTAAATTCGTATTACTATTGAAGGAAGTTAGTCTGAAAAGTGATACAATTTGAAAACTCAGTTATGGTTGCTTTTGTTCCTTTGTTTACTTGATTGACTGATTGCTTTACTGTTTTATTTTTCTTTTTCTTCATTTCATGTGTATTTGTGTGTACTGTGCATGTGTGTGTGTGTGTGTGTGTGTGTGTGTGTGTGTGTGTGTGTGTGTGTGCATGTGTTCAAGTGTGTCTAGGCACATACATGTGAGAGTTCATGAGCACATAGAAGCCTAAGGCTGGTATGCTGGTGTCCAGAATCTTCTATCTTATTCTTTGAGACAGAATCTTTCAATCAAACACAGAGTTCATCTATATGGTTAGTCTCATTAGCTAGTTTGCTTCAGGAATCACGTGTCTGTGCCTTCTGAGGATGGAAGGAGGCCATCATGTTCGCCAGTAATTTACATGGATTCTGGATATCTGAAAGCAAGTGCTGTTTCTTGTGTGGCCAATGCTTTAACCTCTGAGTCCGCATCCTCGTTGATGAGTCCATTGGTCTGTTAGTTTGTGTTTGACTGCTGCTTTAAGATATCGAATACTTAAATAGCTAAGGCTGACCTAGAAGTCACTGCTTAGTCCGAGCTGGCCTTAAACCATTGATAATCATGTCTTAGCCTTATTAATGCTGGATTACAGTTTCAAGTAACCACACCTGCATAATTAGCTAATATTTTGTGAAATGTAAAATAATAGGAAATAGAGCAACTGAGTTACTAGGGATGCAAGGTATTTCTTTCGTAGTAAACTATCATATAGAACATTGAAATGTATTTTTCAAAAGTCACTGAGTGAACCTTAACATACACACACACACACACACACACACACACACACACACACACACACATGCTTTTAAAACACATTTAAGGACATTTGACATGAACTCACTTGAGTAAGTGGTTAGAGGGAATGTTTACCAATGTGACTTTAGAAATGAGTAGAATTGGCAAGATTAAAACATCAGAAAATGCACATAAGCACTGTATCTTCACTGATGGCATTGTCCACCATCGGGATATGAGTTCAGAACTTTGCTGCCACCATGCATGTGTACTGAAATGAAACATGAAGTGTGTCAGTAGAGGATGCTTAGAGCCAGATTTGTATTTGGTAATACAAATCAAGAGTTTGAGACTATAATGATGTAGTATATCATGGATTAAAGAAATATCAATATGAATTTATACCAATATTCTTAAAGATTTTGAGGGTTACATATAAAATATTTAAATTCATATAGTTCAGTTTGTTTGCAGTATTTCTTGGCTTATTAACTTAAAAGATCAAAATAGTAATACATAGTAGCAGTGAACATATGTACACCTAGATTTTGTGTTCCAATTCTTAAAAAAAAAAAAAACAAAGATGGAAACAAGGAATTTACTCAAAGGGTGAGTTGTAGGCCGGAACAAATATTTGAGACATGAGTATGTAGCATCCAAAACCAAGGAAATACTCAATACGTGCGCGCGCGCACACACACACACACACACACACACACACACACACACACACACACAC